>OZ020514.1:27066557-27324943 GCA_963971425.1 Bryoerythrophyllum caledonicum
GCATTGGATGTGATGCAGCGGCAACACCAATACACCCAGCTTGCCGATTCGTACTTTGTTGGGTGGATGGCTAGAGCAATTTGGGAGAAAAAATCTGACTCAACATTCTTCAAATCAACCGTCAACTACGCTGCTTTTCAAGTGAAGATTGAGAAATTACTGGAGCGAGATCCCCTCAAACGTCCAACACTCTGCAAAGTGGTTGACGAGCTAATGGCTAAACCATTCAATTTTGAAGTTCCAGACGCTTGCTTCCGCTATGAGATATAGATATTTTGACTTAGCATATTGATAGTGAAGGTTTCGATTGTTGATCATTTTGCAATATGTACTAGCATTGTGATGTAACGGTGCTTTTTGCCCATCTCGTGATAAATAAAAGATTAACATTTTTCACGACATGAAGCTCATGCATGTTAAGAAGTGAGAGAGCGCGCGCGACCACTGAATTCAATACCCGTATGCGCGCAACCTCAAAGGCCACGCGCCCGGCCCAGCCCCCTCCACAAACGCGCGCAGCCCTCCCCCACGAATGCGCGCAGCCGCTCCACGAACGCGCGCGACCTTCGTCGGACGCGCCAGCCCCTCCAAGTATGCGCCCGACCCTTTACCGCTCGCGCCTAGCCCCTTGTGGTACGTGCGCGCTCGTCCCTGCACGCGCCCGGCCCGTGACGGTATGCGCCCGGTCCACCTCTGTACGCGCCCGGCCCAACACGGTACGCGCCTGGTCCTCCCTTCTATGCGCTCGGCCCCTTGAGTGCGCGTCCAACCCTTTCTATATGCGCCCGGCCCATCTCCGTATGTGCCCGCCCCCTTTACGCGCCCGCTTCCCTGTCTGCATGCGCGCGACCCTGTTGACGACGTGTCAGCCACGTAGTCGCCTTCGTGGCAGTGGATAAATTGATTTAGCTCAAGTCATAGTTAAACCAGGGTTGATTCTTATCAGACGGACAACAGCCTCTACTGGACGGACAGCCGAACGGACAGACACTACCGGACGGACGGCCGAACAACCCTGATCTAATCCTTTTTCGAAGGATTTCAATTGCAGTGCGAAGCTGAACTAGTTCCGTGCTTGGATTGGGTGGAGAAAACGACAGAGAATCCTCGGTGCCGATGGAATCTACGAATGGCTGCGTTGCAACAGTCACCGGCTGTAGAAAAACCGATGAAGCATTGACGTTGTGGTCGTGGCAGGGTCTCTAGCAAGCAACAAGTAATGTTGCCAACCAGATTGTCAAGAACTGTGTCGTCCATATCTCGACCAACACCGCCAATATTAGCCTGGCTCGCAAGAGCTCGATAACGCAACTCTTTTATCTCGAATGCTTGCTTGGTGATGATATCACCCTTTTAACTGGATTGCAGCTTGAGGTTTTCAATCTCTTCCTGGAGACGTTGAATTATCTCATCATTCAAGCTGATAGTGTCCAATAACTCCTGGTGAGCAACGACGGCCATACTTCTAGACCCTGATGCTACATGCCAAGTGTTAGAAAGTGGTGACTATAGCATCCATCATTGGCAACCCATCCTTAACATGGATGGGTTCTTCATCTCCAACACCCCCAAGGCGAGCTATAGGTCCATCATCGCCAACAAGATTTACGATTGATAAATCTTCTTGGCCACCTCCTTGAACCATCGCAAGTGATGCTTGACGGAGCTTTACTTGTTGCCATTTTTTTTGTGAAGCATGTGCCACTACAACACTTGATGAACGCCGACTTACATCTCCATCTGAGTTCAAATAGGTGATGAATTTGACTCTATTGGAGGTACTTCTTTAGGGCCATCCGCGTCCTGTGGCCCTAGTGCCGTAAACAAAAACCTTGGTTGCAACTCCCTAGGCATATCGAAATGCATCCACACCCTTGGCATTTTTGGAGTTTTCCACACAGTCTTTCAATCCACTCGCTTATTGAGAATGACCTCCGCATATACTATCTGAGCCAGATAGAGGAGACAGTCATTGCAAGGCATGAATTCAAGCTCGTATAAGTATTGGTGCGCTTGGAGGGCACGATTTAGTGCGCGCAAGTATTTATACCTATGGGCGGGCACGCACGCGGCATAGGGATTGGGCGCATGGCGTATGGGGACCAAGGGCATACACTGGGGTCTTGCGCGTACAATTTGGCGTCTCACGCGTAGGATTTGGTGTCTTGCGCGTACGATCTGGGGCCGCGCGCACACACAGGGCGGTCGGGCGTGTGGCTAAGGGAAGGTCCACGCGTGGCGTAGGGACGAGCACGTCATCAACCCGGGCGGACGCATCCCAATCCGGGCCTTGCGCATAGTGTTGTAGGCGGGCGTGTGCAAATCAGGGCCGAGCGCGTGCCAATCTAGGCCGGGGGCGTGGCGTCTGGGGGCGCGCGCTTTTGGGTCAGAGATTTAGGGGTCAGGCGCATGCGGACGCACATGCAAGGGGTTGGTTTATCATTTCACTATAAATGGGACAAATTCTATTCTCAAGTCAGATAGGCTCCTCTCAAGTGGCTCCTTGTCCTTGTACTATTTGTACTTTGCTAGGAACTAAGAGGGGGGCCACCACACATTGGAGGTGGGGAGGTTTTGCTTTTTTTTTTAAATTCTAGTTTGTATAGGGTTGCAATTATTGCAATGGCCACTCATTGTAATACTTGAAAGCGCCTTGCCTATGTTGATTTAGATGCTCTAGATGCATATGAGCTTCCACCTAGAGGCGTTGCAGAGTCGAGCCGCAATCTTTCTGATGAACTGAAGGCACCGTCCAAGAGAGCAAAGCAAAAAATGTCTGCGCACGAGAAAGATGCGAGTTATCCATTGAAGGAGTATACCACATTTCTTCGAGGTGTGACAATACAATGTTACCGTTAGTGCTGTGAAACTCACGTGGTGCGATTCCGTCATGTTTATTTGGAGAAGGGAGAGCCAGGAATCATGTGCCTACAAGCCGACTTCCAATCAAAATTTGAGCGCACTCTAGAGAGTTTTGAATTGTACAAGGATGCATATGGCATGTACCACTATGCCTCAACATGGAGAGAGTAATCACTCAATGCACGAGTAATGCCTTGCATGTATTCAATTGTGAGGTGAAAAAACCTCGAGGGGGCGAGCAACAGCCTCGAGACTTGGAACTCCGCAAGTTCGTCGAAGGTGTGAAGACCACCATCAGCAGGTTTTCAAGCTCTTGTACAAGAGGCATGCCTTGGAATGAACAAGCAATGAAGTTGGCCATGGAGATGGATATGTTGCACAACGTGTAATTCCTCTAGACAATATTGGAGTCTATGGACTTTCTGGATATGACGTCGTTGGTGGATGTCGTACCACGAATTTTAAAAAAAATCTAATTAGTTACTTAGAAGAAGTAACACCGAACAAACTAACAAGGTTTGGAGTTAGTATACACATGATATTAGCTTATAGGAAGGAATAGGGTAGGAAAGATACAAAGTCATTTAATAAGTGCTAAAGAAGATAAGAGGGGGTTCAACACCGGAGCCTAACACCCAAGCCAAGCTGGTAGACCGAGGGCTCAGGGGGGCTCAGGGTGGGGGGGGGGTGGGGGGGGCTCACCCGACAAGAGCTCGGATGGCCCACCCACACGGATGTTAGGCTACCTCACCTGGAGGAAGCCCGACAACTTCCCAAGCAGGAATCCAGAAGCTCACTCACCAACAACAAGGAAGCTACCGTAGAACTCCGAGCCAAATATTGGTATAAGGTCCGAGTACAAGGAACAAGACAACAAGCAGGTCCGAACCGGGGAGCGCTGCACCACCCAAAGAGCGCCGACTACGACAAGAAGCCGGCAGTGAGAGATCCGAGCACGAGCAGCAAGGCAGTGAGAGGTCCGAGCACGAGTAGCAAGGCACAGGAAGGTTCGAGCCTGGGAGCGCAATAACACCACCACGAGCACAACAACATCACAAGCAAGGGAGCACCACGACGAGGAGCCAGCCATGGATAAGTCCGAGTACGAGGAGCAAAACAGCAGGCAGGTCCGAGCTGGGGAGCGCTGCACCACCCGAGCCAAGGAGCGCAGTAGCACCACCACGAGCAAGAGCAGCAAGGTAGTGAGAGGTCCGAGCCAAAGAGCACAGTAGCACCACCACAAGCACGGCAACACCACGAACAAGGCAACACTACGACAAGGAGCCAACTGTGGATAGGTCCAAACACAAGCAGCAAGGTGGAGGGAGTAGCAGAGGGAGATCTGAGCCAGGGAGCGCTGCACCACCCGAAGAGCGTTGATCACCACAAGGAGCCGGCAGTGAGAGGTCCGAGCACGAGCAGCAAGGTAGAGGAAGGTCTGAGCTAGGGAGCGCTGCACTACCCGAGCCAGGGAGAGCTGCACCAGACGAGGAGCGCAGTAGCACCACCCCGAGCAAGGCAACACCACGACAAGGAACCATCCGTGGATAGGTCCGAGCACAAGCAGCAAGGCGGCTCGGAGGTTCGAGCCAATGAGCGCTGCACCACCACAAGGAGCGCTATACCACCCCGGTGAGCGCTCCACCACAAAGAGCGCTACATGAACACGAGGAGCTGGCAGGGAGGTCCAAGCACAAGCAGCAAGGCCGACAGTAGAGAGGTCCGAGCTGAGGAACCGGCATGATAGAGGTCCGAGCCCGAGGAGCTTGCTACAGCAGCCAAGAGAAGAAGAAGGCCAAGAGAGGAGGTCCAAATAAGCAAATACCTAAGGAAGAAACATGATCTCAACGACTTCCACGACAAATGATATCTCTCCTACCATTCCAAGGGATCCACTCGAACTTACCAAATTGAAGGAGGACCTTCTTTGAATGGGTTGTCTCTCTCTCCTAGACTTTTGCTGAAGTTTTTATGTGGACTCAACTGAGCAGGAGCTACGACATGATCCGCTACTGAACCAGAGGGGGGTAGCATGCGGGCTTGTCCGAACCATTGGATCATGGGAAGATGGCAGGAGGTGTACAGTTTTCCACAACAGGGGGCAGGATTGACGAGTTTGAAGGAGTACGCCAAAGGGATTTTTGGCACCAAGGATGCTAAGAATGGTTATGCATTACAAGATTGTCGGGATCCTTGGGCCAAGCGGATTTTCTCATTCCTTGTACCAATCTTGCACCCGGAAAAACCTACCTAAGTCACGACCACTCTTGTTAACACCCTGTATGGTACCTATCTTGGGGAGAGGATGGTGAACTGGGTCTTAATTATAAAGGAGGTAGTGATCAGGTTGACGAAGAGCGTCAACAGCACGAGATGCTTACCCATTTGCACTTTCCTCATCCACCTCTATCACTACTTCAAGGAAACCACTCCGGAAGAGGCCATGGCGTATGGCACTCAATTGATGATGAAGAAGTTTGAAGGGACGGAATCGGAGCCCGAGCTTGGATCAGAAGGAGGGAGTAGCTCATCGCAGTCAGAGGGGGAAGCACTCTTACCTCCCAAGCGTCAAAGACAGAGACAAGGAGGAGCACCTTCCACCCGGATTCGAGCAGTCGCCCGTGCAGCCGCTACAAGATTAGCTCAGCTCGGAGGAATGACTTACTGTGCCTTCAAGTTGGTAGAGGCTCTTCGGGTATATGTGGAGGCTGTGGATAAGACCCTGGGATAGTTAGGCAGCGTGCTTGGCAACCCATCTTATCAAGGACTGGTTGCTGCGGCCAATGAGAAGATTGGAGGAGTTGGTGACCTCCGCATTATGGAACAGAAGGTCAACTAACTCGCTCTTGATGTGGCAAAGACGAAGAGCCGGGCATTGGAGGCAGAGAAGAGTTGCAAGGAGACTCTTCTCCAAGCCAATGCCTCGGCATCGGCGTTGCAGCAAGTGGAGGAGGCAGTGCACGTTATGGCGGATGCAGTGATGAAAGCCAAGATGTTTGATGCTAGATTGGAGAGGAATGGCCATATTTCTAGCAAGAAGTTGATTGCCTTCATGGTGGAGGAGACCATTAAGATCAAAGAGGCGTATGCTAACATGAGGTTGTTGGTAGGCAACCTCATCCATATCCTACCAAAGTTTGTAGAGGATTCGGAGAGTTCGGGCAAGGATGGCGACTCTGGTTTAGAAGCAAATTCGGAGAAGCAAGACTCCGGTGACCAAGGACTTCTAGCAGAGAAGGGTGTGATTGATCTCGATAGTCCTAATCTTCACTCTCGAGCTCCCTCTATGGGAGTTAACGCTTGTCCTTCCCCTTCAGATATCACTACGTAGGTGCAGAGTGGAAGAAACGATAGCATGGGTGCGACGATGGAGCCTCTGCGCACGACTCTTCCTCGCCAGCTTTTCCTTGGAGACCCCGTTCGTGCAACACCGGATTGTTGCTCCTTTGCAGGGTATGTCTCCTTTTGGAAAGGCCACGAGTGAGAGTTCGGTTTACTTGCACCTTCCAGTGCGGACTGAGGTCAAGTTAGGATACACCTCCGTATAGGAGGCCTTCATTGAGACTCCGAGCTTGGTACCGGCCCTTCCGGCCCGGTCCGAGCCCCACCAAAGTACGACTTCCGTGCTATTCACTCTGGGCGGCCCGGATGCCTCTTTGACTTTGACGGAGGCCTTACCACGGTCATCCATGGCCGGATCGGCACCCTCTTCATCTGTAGATTTGTTATCACCTCTTGTGACGCTCGCGAATGCCGCGGCTAACCCGACTTCAAGCAAGAGCACGAAGAAGCAAAAGAGGAGGGAAGAAAAGAGAAGACTTGAGGAGTTGACCCGGAAGTAGGGTCAGAATCTTAGTTTGTAGGTCACTGTTCATTCATGGACTAGGCCCCAATTTGAACTTGGATTTGACTTGGTTTTGCCTTGGGATTCGTATAGATGCTTTTTGACTTGGCACGTAGAGTTGGTGGAACGGTGGCTACGCCGTCAAGGGTAGTTAATGTTGCCATGTTTAGTAGAAGGCATCATTTGCTTTGGACGTTTGAGTGCGTTTGCAGCAGTATAAGTAATGAGCCTTTTGGCACCTCTCTTCACTGCTTGATGTGTGTATTTGCTTTCAGTTTAATTCTAAACCTACTCTCTCAAAGCCTTCTATGGTTGGAGAGCTCGGATTCTATACATGGATGTGAGTACAACCTCAAGTAGTCCGCTCTTCAGTTCGTTCTAACCTTCTCGTTGTTGATTCCTTGCTCCATCAATTAGAATAGTTAGATAGGGTGGGAATAACACGTGAGATAATGGGAGGGTTGGAGAGGCATGAATCTGAAATTAATCATTTTGTGTTGTTTCCTTGTGCCATCACATAGATCTAGTTAAAGTAGGATGGGAATAACATGTGAGACAACAAATGTTTAACAAATGACGAGGGGAGAGTGACGGATGATGAAGGAGTCTTGATATGTCTTGTGTAACCTATCGGGGGCAGGATGTAGCCGGTTGTAAGGGCGTATTCTAGATTCCGGATGCATCAACCTTTCGTCGAATGGTTGATCCATAGGAGCTTGACATTACTTTAGCGTCAAATCCGGTTTCAGTCTTGCCCTTTGTGCGGATGTCTATTGGGGAGGACTGAACCCAAGAATATGTGTTAAAGACTGAGTAGGACCTAGTTTGATCCCTTGTGCGGCTATAACCAAGAACTACTCTAGTAGCTCGGATTATCTTGAGAGAAGAAAAAAGATCCACTTAACCCCTTTGTGCTGATGTCTATTGGAGTAATAAGAGGAGGACTTTGTTATAAGAAAAGGAGTAAAGTCGGTGTTCCCTTGTGCGGATGTCTATGTGGACCAACTAGATAATACTCTTGTAGCCGTTCCGAGGTAAAGGACGGACTAACAACTTGGGTAGTAGGTAGGTAAACCACGTGCTTGCCACGCGAATAGTGCTAGTCTTTAAGGCCCAAGCCTTATCTCCCTTACCGAAGAAGCCTAGTGAAACCACAACCATCCCAAGTGAGTGAATAGTAGTAATCGGAAGAATGCGAGGAAGGATAGTTGTTACTTGTGTGCACGCTAAAATCTCTGTGAGTCCATGGACCATCGGTTGTGGTGATATATCCTATCCGGGTGCTAACGTACGCCGGACGTCTATAGTGTACATGTGTATAAAGATATAAGATTAGACTAACTCAAACCGGGCCAAGTAGGATCCTACCCGAGGAATGCACCTGTATGGAGAGTGGGGTGGTAAGTGTAATTAACGTTCAAACCTTGTGGTCTAAACCTTTCTTTCTTTCTTTTTATGTATATATAGTGGAATGTTTAGCAATGTATAGATATAGGCTTGTTGTTAGTTGTTGTAGTTCTCGAGGATTCTCTATGGGAACAATTACCTTAGGATATCTTTGTGTTGAGATGTAAATACTTGCCTACGCGTACTAGGACAGTGGATACACACTACAAGAAAACCAACCCAATGTGATTGGATGTGACTAAGCGCATATGACTGCGTAGTCACCTCAGTCATTGGTTTAGTCTTAAATCAGTCCTAAGAGGGTCCAGTCATGCACTAGTCATATATGTAGTCATATTTTTGAGGACCTGGGTGGGAACGGCTACGGGAACGGGACATATGTTCTCTTGCCCGGTTCCCAGAGTCATGCTCTGAGTGCTTACTATGTGTAGTCATAGTAATGTAATCATATGGTAAGGGTAATTGGTTTATGTATGACTTATTGTAGTAAGAGGGTTGGTTTGGGTGACTATACGCAGTCATGTAGTAAATAACCTGACTAGTAGTAGTCATATATGTCAATCAGATGATTTTGAAGTCCTCTACTCGTTGGCTCAATAGGTGAGTGCTGTGAAATTGGAGTAGGTCCATAATCTCCACTTACATAATAACTTCCCTGTTCAACACTACTATGTTTGTGCGCCAACATTCTAGGATGTCATTTAAGGGCACCATTCTAGAAACACTTTTAAATACACCTTCAAAAATTAGTAACTAATTTGCAAGAGAGTCCAAAAATCATGATTCCACTTGCTCTCTCTTCCTACTTGCTATATCTTCCCACTTGCTTTCCAGATGCACGAAATTGCCTTGTAGGCTTAACTTTCATATAGATTTCCCATGCTCCCAAAGTCGAAAGCCCTCAAAACTGCCAATAACCCTCAAAACTGCCCTCTTTCAATGCAAGGTGAAAGTTTTTAACTTTTGACAAATTTTTGAGTATGTAACCGTAAGATCTAGTACCTAACTTGTACATGTACATGCATACTGAATCTTAGATTCAAATTCCTCTCCATTTGTGAGATCGTAATGTTCAAAGTTGAAAAAAAAGATTTTTTCCTTGTTGTAGAATGGAAAACTAACGTTTTGGGGGCCAAAAAAACCAATTTTGAAAGGAAATTTGACATAAGGCTCTTCAAATTCTTGTTCCTATGTCAGTAAGGAATATGTTCATATAATTTTTACCCTCATAGGACCTATAAAACCTAAGGAAATGCTTAATTTTTCACATGGAGGTATGCTGAAATACAAATACAAATGCCCATTTTCAACAATTAAAAAGGCATGCAAAATTATCGGACTAAAAATCCAAACGGTGAGATCATGCTTTACTACCGCTTTTACATGTACGAAAAACAAAATTCGAAAAAGAGTAAAATCTCAATTTTTGGTGAATTTTTGAAGTTACTGCGATCTAATTGATTTTGGGCAGATTTTGAGAATAAATGAGCATATACCGTAGTTTAGGGCAGATTTCAGCATGCCCTAACAGTGTTTTCAAACTTTGACCGTGAATATCTTCTAAAGTATGAGGAATTCTGAAGCATGAATGGTTTTCCCATACCTTTAAAAGTTTAAAGGTATGGGAAAACTCTACAACCTTCTGGTCGATTTCGACTTTAGGGGTAAAGTTTTCGAATTGACGGTGGCGGCGGAATCGTACCTCAGTTTTTCAAAATGGCGATTGCAAGGGCGAACGCACAGCTCCCATGCATCACTGCTGCTGCTGCGTCGAGCGATGGCGACGCCCACGAACGCCGCTGAAGCGCCTTCGGCGACTGACGGCGACACCTCCTCCGGCGAGCAGGTTTTCCACGCATCTGAAGGCTCCGAACGGGAGAAAGGGATTACGAGAGACGAGGAGGCCAAAGTGCCTCAGTACGAGAGGCTGCGGCAAGAGAACTTGCGCAAGAACTCCCTCAAGCTACACGAGCTCGAAGTCCGGCTGCTGGCAGAATCTTTGAGAGAGTCGAGAACCACCGAAGCGGGGGGAGGAGAGGGGAAGACCGCGACGAAGAGCACTTGCAGCGCCGGCGCCAGCAGCCTCGAAAACTGCCCCGTGTACGAAACCCTAAACCCTAACTCTGTCCATTGAATGCACTGGCCGTTGACGATTGGTTAGCGTACCTCCCCCCTCGCAATCGCATACAAAACCCTATAGCCATCCGACCTACAGCCATTCCAGGTGCTTCGCAATCGCGGTCCTCCTAACCTCCACAATTTGTTCTGACTTCTTGATTGCTTGAACTGCAGCGACGGTGGGGAACTGGTGTGTCGGAGTTCGCGACTTAAACAACCACCACCAAAAGCTGGAAGGTCACGCAAGCGGGGGAAGAAGCAGAAAGACGCGCTCTGTAAGGAATCAAAGGAAACCGTGAGGAGCGTGAAGAGTAGCTCCGACGAGTGGCACAACGAAGAGGAGAAAACGGAGAGCATTGACATCGAGAATGATGACAAGCGTGGCAATGGCGATGATGAGGTCTCGCCAGTAGGAGTGCAAAAGCCCCATCGAGGCAAGCAAAAATCTCAGGTGAGTGTACTAACTGAGTATTGGGATTTTTTAACATGCTGATGGGTGCAGAGTTTTCGCTTGCAAACATCAAACTACCTGGATTCGTTGGGATTAATGCTTCCATCAAAGTACCTTGAATTGGTGTTTGCTTGCCCTGCAACTCCAGTCATCTTTCAAAGCTCTGTGACTGCTCATAGTCACATGAACGAGATTTGTGACTACAAAACTAGTATGGAGCCCAACAAATCTATACCCTGCAGGTTTCCTTTGCTTCTTGCCTCGTTCCAAGACTACTTCTCGCTCATCATGTTTACCCAGAACCTGGTGCTACCTGCTGCTAGCATGCACATTCTCTCATGTACAGAGCTGCCACCTCCGCGCCTTGATTTACTGTACATTACTGATGTGTTGGAGATTACATTCTTCTTTTAAGGAGATGCTATTTTTTGTTAGTTCTCTAGTTTTGCATGTTACAAAATGGCAGTTTTCAATCTTCAACATCTCGCAAATGGTGAAGATCACCAACTGGTGTGTGTTTTATGATAGAGAATGCTCAATCTCAAATAGCATGAGATCGATAAATATCATGTGATCGATGCATTTGAGGGTAGTATGAGTAAGTTTAACATCACAAGAGAGTGCTAATGTAGAGGATACGTGGCTCATATTCTGTAGCTCGAAACTGTTGCAACATTTGCTTGAAACTGTAGCTCATCTTCTGTTTCCTTGCTTGAAACTGCAGTAACGATGCAACAAAGAAACTGAATTCATAGTAGGTGTTTGAATTTATGGCATGGATTTTGTGTTTGCTTGCCTTGAAACTGCAGTCATGTTTCCAAGGTCTGTGACTTCTCTTAGTCACATGAACGAGAATTTTGACCACAAAACTAGTATGAAGCTCAAGGTTTTTGACTGATGTTGTTTTCTGCTTCTTGGCTTGTTACACAACTCCATTTCGTTCATATTGTTTGTGATTCATTTTTGTGGAACGTAGCCCTGTTCGTGATTAATTTTTTTGGAACTGTAGTCATTGTTGGAACTTCGAGACATCTTAAGTAGCATGTTTGCTTCATTATGCTTGAAATCGCATTGGGGTGATTGCCACATCGTCATGGTTGCCCAGAAACTGTAGTCATGTTCCGGAGGTCTATGACTGCTCGTAGTCACACGGACAACAATTCTGACTACTGAAATCATATCGTGCTCAAGATGTAAGACAGATGCTAGTTTCTGCTTCCAGTTCTTGTTACATGACTCCTTGTTGTTCTTACTGTTCGTGATTCATTTTTTCTGGAACGTAGCCCTGTTCGTGATTCTTGTTTTCTAGAACTGTAGTCATGGTTGAAACTTAGCTCTACTTCAACAGCATGTTTGCTTCATTCTGTTTGTTTCATTCTGTTTGCTATATTCTGAATCTGTGCCTAAGATTTTGTGATTGTTTGCTTGAAAATGCAGTCATGTTTGCTTCCTTGAAACTGCAGCCATGGTAGGTGTTTGATTGTGTGGTATGGATTTTGTATTTGCTTGCCTTGAAACTGTAGTCATGTTTCCAAGGTCTATGACTGCTCATAGTCACATGAATGAGAATTCTGACAACCAAACCCGTATCATGCTCAAGATGTATGACTGAGTTGTTGGTTTTTGCTTGGTGGCTTGTTACATGACTCCTTTTCTATAGGTTTCATTGATTGCCTCAGTTTGCTTCATTTGCATTGGAGTGATTGATTGCTCAAGTCTGCCAGCGATATGTGTTGAAGTTTTATGTTGAACTTTTGTGTCGAATGATTCTCCATTTCACTTGTGGTGCTAATTAATAGATTTTCATGCAAACCATTTGTGATAATCGAGTAGTTGATTTTGTAGGCTCATTGAGTGCTTGGAACCAGTTTGACAATGAATTTGTTGATTGCGTTCAGTCACATGAACTGAATAGATGACTATCAAACTTTGTATATGTTTAGGATTTGTGGCTGGTCCTAGTCACATGCAGTGCGATAATGACTAACCTTAACATTGACCGTGATTACCGCTGAACGCATTGTGCAGGGCAGAGCACCGACAACCTAGCCATCTGTGTGGGAGGTGCGTAAGCGAGGTCCAACGGGTTCTGGAATTCCCAAACCCAGGTCAACAAGCCTACGTCCGCAGCAAGCAGCCCAACCTCAACAAAGACAACGTCTCAAGATGTCAGAGGATTCACTATCAGGGGAGGCCTTCGACTACTGCAATGATGTTGCAGCTGAGTTTCAAACCACTGCTATATTCTCAAAATACCTCACTACAATTAGTCATGTCCAT
This sequence comes from Bryoerythrophyllum caledonicum, assembly GCA_963971425.1. Taxonomy (NCBI): domain Eukaryota; kingdom Viridiplantae; phylum Streptophyta; class Bryopsida; order Pottiales; family Pottiaceae; genus Bryoerythrophyllum; species Bryoerythrophyllum caledonicum. The sequence continues at coordinate 27,079,520 of OZ020514.1, forward strand.
CTCATGATTTTAGCATTGGAGACTATATATAGTCACTTCGATGTGGCTGTACAGAGTCGTATTATTCCAAGTCTATGTATGACATAATGCAGTCACCACCACAGTACTATGTGTAGTGATAAAACCGTTGATGTGATCACTAATATCTCACTACAATTCATCATAGCATTCAGAAGCTATTTCAATATTCGTGACTATGGGTAGTCTAATAGAAGTGACTCCAAAGAGTCCTATTCTCCAAACTCAATGTATGACTCAATGCGTGCAAGATCTCATTACTATGCGCAGTGATAAAACCAATGATGTATTAACTGATACCTCACTACATTTATTCATATCATTTGGAAGCTATTTAAGTATTTGTGACTAGGGGTTGCCAAATAGATGTGACTCCAAAGAGTCACGTTCTCCCAACTCAATGAATGACTCAATTTAGTCACCATCTCACTGCTATGCGTAGTGATAAAACCAATATTATGTTGACTTATACCTCACTAGAAATAGTCATTCATTCAGTCACTATTTACATATGGATGACTACGTGTAGTCATACATATATGACTATATAGAGTCATATGGACCCAAGTCCCACTGCAGGTCCCGTTTTGAGGTCCCAAAACACTGTGGGAACGCAGTATTGGGAACCAGAAGTGTCCGATATGACCCCCAGTCAGATTGTCCGAAGCGACTAAGTCAAAATGACTAGAAACAGTGCTAGTCACATTTTGGTTTATGCCCAATTGTAGTCATAAAACCTAGTCACATTGGGCTGGTTTTCTTGTAGTGACGGGAAGGTTCGGAAGGTCCGCATCGTGGATGTGAGAGCCATTTCGGCATACATGGAGTTTGCCGGGAAAATGCCAACGGCGTCTCATCCAATAGAGAAATTTAGACAACGGTCTCACTAGGCCATGATATGTCATGTTGCACACCCAAGAGTTATAAAGTTTTGGGCGGTGAATATGAAGAATATGGAGGCGTACACATTGTGGTGAAATGGTGGTAGCTTGGCCCATTTTAAAACCGTCGATTCAAAGGCAAATCCGGCGGCTTCGAGCTACTCAATCCTTTCAGCTCCATACATTTTGGCGGAGGATACTGAACAAATCTTAGCCTTTTGGAAGAATAGAGCAAGACTTGCTTGGGCTTTGATGTGCACCATGGCCCAAGTCCACAAGCAAATGTCATTCACAATGACATCGCTCAGACAAACGTGCTTCTCCACTTTCCTCCAAAGAAACCAGGGTCTGTCTTCATTGGCGTTTGTGATTGGGGAATTGCGAGCTGAGTATCACACACAGAGCCATCAAAATATGGATTCCGGAGCAACACGGAGCTTGACAATCAACGCCGTAGACGACATTGGGTAGCTCCAGAGTTGTTTTACAAATTCGACCCACAAAATTTGGAAACGGCATTGGATGCCATGCAACGGCGACACCAATACACCAAAACTGGCCGATTTGTACTTTGTTGGGTGGATGGCTAGAGCAATTTGGGAGAAAGAATGTGACTCAACATTCTTTGAATCAATCGTCAACCACGCAGCTTTTCAAGTGAAGATCGACAAGGTACTGGAACGAGATTGAATCAAACGTCCAACAGTCTCCAAAGTGGTTGACGAGCTAATGGCAAAACCATTCAACTTTGAAGTTCCAAATGCTTGCTTCCACTATGAGATACATCAATTTTGGCTTAGTGTTTTGATAGTCAAGGCAAATTGTTGATCCTTTTGCAATATGTACTAGCATTGTGATGTAACGGTGTATTTTGCCCATCTTGTGATAACTAAAAGATTAACATATTTTACACACATTGCGATATGAAGTTCATGCATGTTAAGCTATCAAGAGCGCGTTCAACTCCTAAATCCCATACCCGTACGCGCGCACCCCTAGACGCCACGCACCCGGCCCAACCTCCTCCACAAACGTGCCCAACCCTCTTCACAAATGCGCGCTGCCCCTCGACGAACGTGCCCAACATTCAGCGCGCACGCCACCTTGGTTGGACGCGCCCTACCTCTCTTGGTTTGTGCCCGGCCCTTTACCGTGCACTCCTAGCCCATTGCGGTACGTATCAGGTCGCTCTCCATATGCGCCTCGCCCGTCACGGTACGCGTCCAGTCCCTTCTTGTATGCGCCTGGCCCTTAAAGTACGCGCTTGGTCCTTGCTATATGCGCCCGGACCCTCTCTGTATGTGCCGCCCCTGTCACACGCTCGTCCTCTGTCTGCACGCGCGCGACCTTGTAGTCGACGTATTAGCCACGTAGTTGCCTTTGTGGCAATCGGTAAATTGATTTACCTTAAGTCACGGACAAATCAGGGTTGACCTTTATTGGACGGACAACAACCTTCATTAAATGGACAGTTTGACGGACGAACACTACCAAACAGACAGACACCAAAACAACCCTGTGAGGAACTTGGATTGGGAGATAGACCATTCGCATCCTAGTTTGTGATGCCGGCCCTTTGAACAACCTCAAAATCATACTCTTGAAGCAACAAAGCGGATTTGGCAAGCTTGCTACTAAACTTGTCAGACTCCATGAGCCACTTCAAAGCCTGATGGTCGGTTAGCAACGTGAAAAGTTGCCCATATAAATAGGGCATAGAATGAGCTATAGCCCAAACCGCAACCAAAGCCTCCCCCTTATAAGACAAGTAGTTGGACTCTACGTTGTTGTTGCATTTAGAAGCAAACGCCATGACATATTCATGTTCCTTATCATCCTTCTGAGTCAATACAACCACCAATTCCAACATATTCCAGTCTATGTGCAACTGAAAGGTTTTGTAGCATTTGGATGTCTCATAGGCGCTGAACCAAGCTTCAACTTCAAAGTAGCCAACGCCTCCTGTTGCTCCCGTCCCAAGTCCATGGCTTATCCATCTCCATGTAGAAAGTCAACGGCTTAGGAATCAAGCTAAAGCTCTTGACAAATCAACAATAGTAGTTTGGCAAGCCAAGAAAAGCTCAAAGTCGTGACACCTTGGTTGGGCCAAGAATCTTCTGCTACGCATCCACCTTGGCATGTTGCACGCCAAGACTCCTTAGAACAATCATATGTCCTAAATATGGCAACCAGTCGTGGAAGAACTTGCACTTGCCATGGTGCAAGCTTAATCTCTATCGTTGTATCCTCTAATACATCGCCTGAAGATGCCTCACATGCTCATGTACGCTACTACTAAAATTGATGACATCATCAATGTAGCATCGGGTAAACTGTAAACCAATCAACACCTGGTCCATCACCCTCTGGAACTCAACGAGTGCGTTCTTGAGGCCAAATGGGAGAAACTTCTAATGATGGAGTTGATCTCTCTCATTTTGATCAACTCTCTACAATTTAGTCTCACTCAATCATCCACCATCAATGGTAACTGGTGATAACCAGACCACAAATCTTGAATACTAAATACTCTAGCATGTTCCATCGCATCAAATAACTTCTCTGGCGTGGGCATTGCATATTGATCTGAATTGGTCTTGCAATTGACCAGCGTACAATCTCCACACATCCACTTCTCCGTCCAGTTGCCAAAGATACCCTTCTTTGATGGCATAACCATGGTACAAGCATACTCGTCATTAGAGAGCTCAATTAAGCTGGCGGGCAACAAGTCCTGACAACGAGTCTCTACCCGAACTTCCTCTAAAAGACTGAGCTTGTACGGTCGTTAAGAGATTGGGTGGTCGTCCTCTAACTGAATGTGAATGGACTTGTGAGGGAATCCGTTATGACAAGGTTTCGAATATAGCCTTGGAATCCAGTAAACAAAAGGGAAAATTGAAAAAAATTAGTGAATGGAGAAGTGTAGAATAGTACAACAACGTAGAAATAAAGAATAAGGATTATGGACCTAATTGGAATCATTAAACAAGGTTATCTTAAGCACATATTTGGAAATTGGATGTCCGGAGCATCCAAAAAATATGCGGAATATTCTCGATAACATCCAAATGTGGAAACGACATCATGAGCCCGACATCATTGATGGATGTGCGTACAACGTGTCATGAATAAAAGGGGGTCAGAAAAAGGAAGGAGTGTTGCAATTTGTAGAGACAGTATTCCTCCGGAATGCACCTAATTGTCACTAAATGCTTCCAAAGTAACTGCTCCGGTTTCGTTCCCACAGAGACCTAATGTTCTTTTCCAAATACTCCTAATAACTAAACAACCACACCAATCGTTCAAGGATTAGCTATTCTCTTTACTTATGTATTCTGGATACGGATCCTTCCGGAGTCCGGATTATGTACAACGGCTTCCGGAAATAGTTTCCGGAAGTCCGGAGGGTAGTTTGATTTGTCTCCGTTCCTCCTTAGAAAGTCTTATGGAGTTTTTAAGCGAGTGGCCAAAGTCTACTGATCATGTTTTGTTTAAGTGGCTGGATTTTCCACTGCCTTGTGACTTTAAGTGGCTAGACACGCGCTGCCCGTAACTTATAGCGACCGGACACTACTCTCCCTACTTTGCTAATCGATGATTTGATTGCTGCTGCTAGACTTAGACTATTACAACACCTGGATGGCCTTTCGGACGCGGTCACACAGAGACAAGTTCGGACTACAACGACATTCCATTGGGTACGATTGCGATTCTCCGGAGCGGATGTTACTACTCGCCACGGGTATTCCGTCTAAACCTACGCATTAGGCTTCTTCCTATCTTGGGGGAAAACTCCGGCCTTGACCGGAATCCAGGTTAACACGGATTCTTCAATATCTCATCCGTGCTTGGGTTAGGAGATACAATGCCTTCTGCCGGTGTCCGGGGCAACGGAGTATCGAGGGTCTTCGAATTCACCGAGGTACCCGGAGCTGGAGTTTACTTGAGCCGTGGTAGTTCCGGAGGGGCCGTGGTCTGTTCAGGAGTCATGACGTCTTCCGGTACCTGAATCAATTGGTGCTCCGGGTCCGCCGCAGTGATGTTGCTCACCAGCAACTGCATCTGCTCCCAGGTCCGGCCCATCTTCTCCGCTTGATCAAGGAGAAACCGGATGATGTTGGCCATGGTCACCTTCTTCTCCTTCTTCACCAGTTCAGTGAAGAGCTAGCTCCGGTTGACCGTGTCTACCGGAAACTTCAGGGCTTCCAGGACCTCCGTTAGGGCAGCTTCCGATTCATTGGCTTTTGCGTCCGCCTGTTTTTGTGCCACCGCTGCCAGCGTCGTCTCCTGGCAAAGGTGTACTTCCTTCTTCTCCATCTCCGTGTTGGCCTTGTACATGGTGGAGATCTGAAGGTGCAACACCTTCGTCTCACCCTCCTTTCTCCGCAGATCCTCCACCCGGTTGATAGCGTCTTCCAGCCGGTCGACTCCCAGACTCTGGAAGACTTGCGCTACACCGGTTGTGACGATGAAGTTGGTCTCCTTAAGGGTGGCCACTCTCCAGCCGACCTCGCGCTGGAGATCGTCCATCTCTTTTAGTTGAGCTTTGGAGTCTTCCGGGTCGAGCTTCCTCCTCGTCCGGCTGGCTTCCGCTGACGGCCGAGACTCGTCTTCTCCGGACGATGCGGATGAGCTGCGGATGTCCGGACGATGCTGATGAGCTGCGGATGTCCGGACTCTCCGGCACTGGCTCCTTCCCTCGGGGCACTGACTTCTTCTGAGTTCTCCGGTTTTCTTCCAAAGTGTCCGCACTAGTTGGTTCCGGCATGGGTTCCGCTGCCCCTCCGGATTCTTCCTCTGATTCTTCACCTTCGTACTTCTGGAGGCTAAGGACTTCGTCGTACTGCCTCTGCTCCGTCTAGGTGAGCTGTTGATGATGGCATTAGAGATGTACCACGTAGAAAGCCAATGGGGTTGCCGATCTCTTCACCTTCTCGAGGTTGGCCACGAGCCGGTTTATCATCTCGCTCATGAGCGTCCCCCAGTCAACGACAATCTTTCTCCGGAGTGCTCCGTGGAACGTACAGGCCTACTTTGCCACTACCCGCTTCGGCTATTCTAGATGGAAAATAGGGTTTAGAAACCCTAGCACCAGCTAAGCATCTCGGTGCTGTAAGTCTTGCATGTTGAAGCCCTCCTTCGGATCGGCTTGACCTCCGAATTCCTTTGCCAAGAACTCGTCTCGCCGTTCCACCACCTTGGTGCGGCCGGCCCAGAAGTCGTATGCATGTGTCCATTTCGGAACTCCCCAGAGTTCCGGATGGGCCCGCATCAATCCTTCGTACTTCAAGTCCGGAGCGCCTATCAGCTCCCGGACGTATACCTCCTCCCGGATGCCCCATGCGACTTCGAGCAAGCCGGCGCAGCCTATGACCTTCAGACTTTCTTTCAGAAGGTTGTACTCATCCGGGTCTGCAAGGATGTCGAGAAGACCTCGTGTCAAGGGCGGGAGCGCAGCGGCCAGCTCTTTGTCTTGCCTCTCGCGCCCACCTCTGTTGGTTCTGTTCATCTTGGCCGTGGGGACCGTCTTCATTCGGTTTATCTACTTCCTCACATTTTCTCAAGGTTGTCCCTGCACGCACCGTCCTGGCAAAAACCCTCCCTAACGGACACACGTCCGTTCTAACCGTCTAAACTACAAACCCTACCGGCCAGCGGTTAGGAGAATGCGAGAAAGAGAGAGAGAGAGAGAGAGAGACGAGAGTGCGCTGGAGCGGAACCTCAACATGCAAAGAAGAAATGAAAAGAAAGAGTTTCCCCTCGCGTCACAGCCTTTTATAGTCTGGCCGTTAGTACGGCTCATGATGACAGCTGATGGTTGTCGGAACATGGTTGTTGCAAGTGCATCCCCTTGAGTGTTTTAAGTGAGCAAAGCACCCCAAGTGGTGACTCGTGTATCGTTCCAAGGATTCAAGTGAAGTTTGCTAGATTAGGACAATCCAGCTATGGCTCCTTTCTAAACTTCTCCTTATTCTTCTTATCCAATCAGGCCCAATCCGGTTATTTCACCTATCTGGTTATCCAGATTGCCTTTCTTTACTTTCTTGTTTCGAATTTCAAATCCGGATCCGGGAATATCAAACCGCACACACCAGTAATCAGCTCTAGTTTTCCCTCATGACATTAGCTATCGGAGGATGCGTCTTGTTTTGAGAAGGACGGTGTGCAAAACCCTCCCCTTGTAGATTAGAGTGGCAAAAGACTCCACTATCAATCCTAACATCCTCTACACATGACAAACACATGCACCAAGGTGGTCTCTACCTCCTCATAACTACCGAAGTGTAATCCGGCAGCCAGTCATGCAAGAGATATTCCAACCCCCCGCTTACTACAACGACGGGAATCCCAGAATATCTGGATCCGGTTATGACAAGTTACAATTTCTAACCCTTTCGCGGAATGCCGTAGAAACTCGGATCCCTCACCTTTTCCTCTCCACCCAATTCAGGCTTCATGAAGAATACACAACCACTCGGAATGTGGTACGTCCGTGACAAGGATCACTTTGGAGCTCATACAAACATGAATAGGTCGGTGTCAAGATAGAAAGACACATACTTAACATTAAAAGTGGGCAGCGCATCTCATACAACCTTAGGAAACAATGCTCCGTAGTTGGGTGCTTGCAAACCCCCTTCCTAACACTAAGATAACGAGAACCGGATTCTAGCTACAGCGGTGGCCTCGCAAGGCGTCTGACCTACACACCAAAATCCTAAGTTGCCCGGGTCGGTAATCTTTCCCGCTCTTACGATTAGGTCAACTAGCAAGACCCTAACCGCCTTGAAACTAACAACTAAATACCTTCCCTTCGGAAGTCAAAACACAAAACCCAAGAACTGACGATTAAAAAGGGTCCTGACACTTGTCCGCCACTTCCTAACTAACCTCGACCAAATCCAAAAGTTACGGATCCGATCCACCTTTTCCAGAACAGGTTCCGGATCCGGGTAAAACCCTAATAACCGGGTCACCGCTGTGACCGTTTAATCCTACTACTAGACTCATTACCTCCTACGGCTTGTTTCAAGTGCACAAAGCATGGGAGCCATCCTACGCCTTGTCTTCTTGGTCCTGACCTTCGTCTTCCTCTGAAGAATTCGAGAGTCTTACCGTTGATGTTCCAACTTATGGTGAAGCCGGTTCGTCCTCTTTGATCTTATCCTCCAGCTTCTGCACCTCGATCTGCTGGCTTGCAGGGGTCGTCTCCTCCGCCTCACGAGTGATAGTTTGCAAAGCCGATCGGGTCTGCTGCATGGGGGTTGCCTTCTCGGAAACGGACAGGGTCCGCCTCTTGGAGACTCACGAATCCGGTGTGTCGATCTCCACCTTACTCGTCTTCCCTTGCCAAATTCTCGTCTTCAGTTGAGACAGTGGTGGAACACATCCTTCCGCTTCTTGGGTTCAGGACCCGGGGTTCGAAATCCAGCTTCCAGATCCGAAACCGCCAACACTACCGGAAGTGCCTCCATTGGCTCGGAATCCGAAGACACCTTCTGCTTACCTTTTCCAATATCGCGGAAGATCCCTACGTGAATCTTCCGGCACTCCTCCAACACCTTCTCCATTTTGGAATGGTACTCCACTAATACTCCGACGAGCTTCTTTGCCACCGGGTCGTCCATCTTCCGGGCCTTATCGAATCCGGCGTCGAACAACTTTGCCTTCAACAACATGTCCCCTGGCTACTGCACAAGCTCTGTCACCCGGGTAAGAGCAATCGCGGAATCATTGGCCTTATTCATCGCTGCGGTCAGCTCCACCTTCTTCTGGCTTAGGGTCTTCTTCATCTTCTGGTTCCGGTTTTCCATGGAGACGAGTCGAGCCTCCAGCTCATGCACGTTCTGGGGTTGCAGGTTCCGCTCCAAGCGTCCGCAAAGCTCGTCTGCTCCCACGTCTCCCGCAATCCGGCACGCCTCAGCCAAGATGACCTCGATCCGCTCGTAAGTCTCCTTCGCCTTCTCGTATCCTTCCGCAATCATGTCGAAAGGATCCTCCTCTTCCTTCTCCTTGCTGACCTTCTTCCCGCGGATGGGAGGGGTCGTGTTGCACCTCTCCGTCTGCTTCCTCTTCTTCCTCGGACTGACTATCGCTGATGGGACGTCGTCGTCGGAGGAATCCGAGTCCGAATCCGAATCCGAATTCGGTGTATGCTTGGATTCTGCATCCGTTTATGTGTCTTTCCAGCCGTGGCTTGCCAACACCTTGGCCGTCTCGTAGGCGGTCTTCTTGTTGTAGCGCAAAAAATTCTCGTGCTCATACTGATGATATAGGAATGGGAAGATTGGGGTAGGTCGCACCTTCTCCAATCCGGTCAGAAACTTACTTACCAGTTCTAGCACGATGTTTCCCCACGCCACCTTCCGCTCGCCGGTGTAAGCTCCCCAGATCGTGTTGGCCGAGGTCGTGGTGGTCTTCGATGGCCGATCCAAATACAGGATTGGGAGCAAGAACTCGTACACCCTTTTTGCCCTCGGGTCCTTGCAGCCCGCCACCGTCAAGCCGTCCTTCGGATCCGCCTTTCGCGCAAACTTCTTGTCAACGAAGCATTCCCGGCGCTAGCATATACCTTCTCCGGGAGTTGAGAATCCGTAGACTTTGCTCCACATTGTTGAAGTCTACTTCTCCGGCTTCCTGCGGATGGTGCCGTCGAGTTTGTTGGATACCCCATCCAGCAGCTCCTGGGCCATTGCGTCATCCCTGAAACCCCGTGGCTGCTCTCGAAACCCGAAGCATCCCATCCTCTTCAAATCCGCATCCAACGCCTTCCGATCACTCTCAGATTCGGGAACCTTATTCCGGAGGTTCACGATCGATTTGGTTGGCGCCCTGCTGTTGGTCGCCTTCTTCAACGTCATCGCAGCGACCCTCTCGCTGGATATGAATCCGGATTCTTCCTAAAGGATCCGCAAACGAATCCGCACTCAAATCCTAACCCTCAAAGGTTGCGCTACCGACTCACCAAGCTCAGTCACACAACCCTCAGCCGCACTCAATCGCTTACCTGCCTAAACAACCCTGGAACTCACTAAGAAAGATGAGAGGAAGAACCCTGGGATTAACTATTTATTCCTAGTCCGGGAATCATTATCTGAATCCAAACCTGCGGCCGATTATAGCCGTTAATCCCGGGGACGGTTTTGACCGTTAGATCCCGGTCCTGGTTCCATCCTGCCGAGACCGGAATCGGGCCAGTGATGCCCAGATTCTTCCTTACTGATTTTAGGATTTTTAGTTTTAGGCTACGAGTGGTTGTGATAGTTTTTAGTAAAACTGTCTTTTTATAATGGGGATGTTCCTTATTTCCGAAAAATCACCACCCATTTGCCTTTTATTTATACTAAGACCTTAATTCCGAAAAAACTAGGTTCCAACAATGGTGACAGTTCCGGATGACAGTTTCAGATGATAGACTATCCTGGAATTTCATTAACTACTCCGGCTGTCCGTTTTGCAGCTTTAGGCTCAATTAGGGATTTGAGCCGGGTCCATCCGTCTTTATTCTTACAAACTGACTATAGGTTATATTCTAGCACAAACTATGGTAACTACTCAACTAATTTTTTTGTTTTTGCCGGATTTTTAGGTTAACTTCCGGCACCATGTGGGAACGGATTCCCACAAGGAGCTCCCATTTGTCTTTACTATCTTCTGCATTCTCTTTACTATCTTTCCAGTCCACCGTCTTATGCTTTAATTAATCCGGAAGTATGCCAGTAGCAAAGAGCTTTTGAGAGGACATTGCATGTATCTACTAGAGAAGATTATCAGCAGCTAGTCCGGCATCATGGCGGGAGCAGAAGAACGAGTTGTCAAGAAATTGAAGACCTCTAGTACCACTGCCGAAGCTCCCAACATATAGAAGGTGATGCTGGCCTACAGAGCGGACAAGGAGGATATCAAGATCTTGGCCAACTACTTGGAGATGATCAGGTACGTCCGCCTAATGTAGGTGGCCTAGGGGATAAAAGACAAACACTTGGTCACAAAACTGATGGGTACTCCGGACAACCAGTTCGACGGCAGCCTTAGAGCACATCCGAAGCACTAGGCTAAGCCAGAATGGCAACAGACCTATGTGAGCCAAATAAACCACCCCCTAATGGGTGGCTTATCTTGAACACAAGACCCTAATGTGGGATACAGCCCCTTGTGCAAGCCTCATTCAAACCCTTCATACATATCCCATACAAGCGTGGTGATCCATATTGTGGTTACTTTGGGCTCTTCGTTGTTGATTAGTGATGTGGTGACTGAATCCAACCTGAACTTGGACCCAATCTTCAAACGAGCATAAGTTTTGCCCTAGGACCCCGTTTTCAATGATTTAAAGCTTATATGGGTTCAACTCAGCCTCACAAACTTGATTAGACCCTTAATGACCAATTCCAGAATTAGGTGTGACCCTGGCAGCAGCGGCAGCAGACAGGCTTCTTGTTTTACTCCAGAATTTATATTCCTATTATCTCTTGGGTTATAACTCCGTTTTTTATGTTTGTTTTTTGTATCCTTATTGTTTTTTTGTGCTTAACGCAATGGCGATGTTCAATTCCCCATTTGAATTACCCTAGGACTCCCAGCCAACGACCAGCAGTGCATCATTCAACTTAATCGTTTATTCAAGACCATGCACCATACATCACGTGCACATCATGCACATTCACACAAGGAATCCCCTTTTAAACGCCCTATCCTACGTTTACCTCCAGTTGCGTTATGTTCTTGTATACGTTTAAAAGAAACCGGTTGTCTCCTAAGATTTGATGGAAAACCCTAATTCTATTAAAATTGGGCAGCACTTCCGCACCACAGTTGTGAATAACGAAATTAGGGTTCCTTTCAATTACATGCATGAAGAATTGATGAACTAATCACAGGGAGAGGAGAGGCTCCCTGATTCCTTCCAATTCACCCTCTGCCCCTTTGTGATCGTGCACTTCCTCTTGCTATTCGTCCTCTCTTGGTGATCGTGCTCTTCCTCTTGCTATTCGTCTCTGGGTGATCGTGCTCTTTCTCTTGGTGTTTGTCGTCTCTTCTAATTCCTATCGAATTCGCTACTTCCTACCAAAAAAACGTTACTCACTAGCCGGGGCTTCCGGCTCTTCTCCAGTCCACGCTCCTACATTCCCTCACTCTTTTCCTATCCACACTTGCACGAATGAGCCTCTCTCCAAGGGGTGACCCCCAAGCCCTTTGCTCTCCTTGCGTTCCCCAGGGTGTTCCCCGCCGCCTTTGCCTTCTTCCATTAATGACCTTCATAAAAACCCATAAACCTATGACTAACTAATTCCGTGCCACCCTTGCATTAACAAAAGTGGGTGTCCTTCTAACCAAGGAATATCTAAATCTCCTACTTTAACTCATGCCACATGGTGTGTGCATGATCACCAATAAGTAAGCTATTAGGCTAGTTCCAAGGATGCTAAATCTAACTACTCTACCTAAATTGAATTTCCCTTGCGTGGGGTTAGGACTAATTTACCAAGTGATGGTGAGGGTTTTTTCCCACTTCTTTTTGGACCCCCTTGACTATTTTTTTAAGGGCTTTTAACACTTCATTTTTTTTTTCTTTTCACCTTCCATCATTCTTCTTCTTCTCCTAATTTTTTCCCGTGATTTCCTCACCGTGGCCAATTGCGGTCCCCGACTCGATAGGAGGTAAATTCTTCTCCACCACTTCTAATTTTAATTCTTTTCTATTGTTTTTGTCTTTTCCAACCTTTTCTTTATTTTTTCCTTTCTATTTATTTATTTTTGGTTAACTTTATAAAATTCTTGGTTGCCATAATGTGGCGCCTAATTAAAGAATTAGTGCATGGAAAGGCTATTTAGCCCTCTTGATAAAAAAACAATGAGCTAACCAATGGGATGACCCATTTCTACTACTTGTTAACCTTTATGGACACGATGCGTGGTCCATTTGTCATCGTGGGTTGTTTTTGCGGTTCACAACCTACGACTTCCGGGACGGCGAAGTGAAGGTAGCGGAGAGAAGAGACAAACTGCTAGAAGGAGATTTCTTCTAGAACGCTGACTCAAAGGACAGCTACAGCGTGAACGACCTCCACGACCCTCATGTCAGGCTAGTAGTAGGATTTTTGAACATCATCTTCTATCCGATGAAGTCAAAAGAGGTGGTCTCCAAATGGACGTGCACGTTTCTAGGCTCCATGAGGGGGAAACTCTCATTGATTGACTTGCCCGCTCTGACTGTTAACCGGATGATCAAGAACCTTCGGAAGGGAAAGAAGGGCATCACACCGCTGCCATCATATTTGACTCATTTATATGCCAAACATGAAGTCTTCACCCCAGCGAAACACGACGTGTACAAGAAGCTCCTGAACATCCAAGAGTACCGAGAACCGGAAGTCGAGTCCGGAGAAGATTAAGACACATTTGACTATCCACCTCCCTCGCAAGCCGCCAACTTCCAGAAGGTGAATAGGTAAGTGAGCAAGGAGCCGGAGCCGGAACCTGTCTATCCAAGCCAGTCGGAAGACAAGCACACCAATTTGATCTGGGCCTTCCGGCAACAGCAACCAACCGATTACCTCGGGGTGAGCTTCCAGAACTCAGAGGACTTCCTAAGATAGATATTTTAAAGTTGGTGACTCAAATGGCGCATTGGGCTGCCCTAATGATTTAGAAAATTGCAGACAACGTCAAGGTCATCAATGAGATCCTTCATGACATGGGAGTCAAGGAGATTGCGGACATCTTTCCACGTGCGAAGGAGCTCCGGACTAACAAGATCTGGATGAAAGTGCTGGAAGACAACACGCACCACTCATCACGGACCGGAGAAGAATCCTAGGGCAACTTGATGAAATGAAGGCAGCCTTGGCGGTAGCTCAGGAAGTGCAGAAGGAGGCCAAGAGCTGGCTTACGCTTCTGCCGAGGCATGAATGGAAGTTTGGACGGCGCTCGTATTTCCGGTTGATACGGTCAACCGGAGCCTCCTCTTTATAGATATTCTCAAGAAGGAGGAAAAAGTGAACTATGGATAGATTATCTCATTTCTCCTCGATGATGGCTGGAAGATGGAGTGGACTTGGGTGCAAATGCAAGAGCTGGTGACGAACCTGCTTCCAAAAGGACCAACAACTCATGGAAGCCAAACTACCGAAGAGCCAACTACTCCGATAAAAATTCCCACCGTTCCGGAGTTGACAGGGCCATTTGGAAATCCAGGGAATTCCGAGGAGCAGAAGAGGACGTTGGTAACTCTCAATCTTACCTTCCCTATGCGCTGGAGCAAGATGCCCCTCCCCAGTACAAAAACGCTCAAGACCTAGAAGAACCTGCTTTCGGAGGGACTCTCGCAAGAGAGCCCTCTGATCTTCCATCTCTCCTCGACATCAACCTTGACGTTCGCGGGCGGTTAACTTCACGAGTAATAGCGCAACCCATGGAAAAAACCTCGAGCGGCCCAACGGAAGTTTCCGGGACTTGATCGGAAGGTAGATTGGAGCAACCGGGCAACCGACACCAATAGTTGTACAGGCTCCGGATGAACTACCGGCACCGGTTGCCGGATCTGGGTCGAAGCAACCAAATCCGACCAAAAAGGAGTTAGAAGAGTCTCCTAGGCGTAGGAGCCCTAGGCTCAAGGGTGTTTAGAACACCCTCTAGTTAGACTTGGATTTGGAGTTAGGAAATTTTGTGCACTCCTTAGATTTAGATGACAATGAATACGTGTCTCAGATCTGAAATTTTCGGATCCGAGCTAGGAATTATCGAACGTCTAGAAGCAAAATTCTAGGTTGTCAGGATAAGATTTTCTAGATTTCTTGTGGTTAAAGTAGAACTAAATTAGAATTGTGGCTTGTACCTAGTGCATAAGTTTTAAGAAACTCATCATCTTGTTTTTTCTCGTTGAGAACGATTCAATGTTCCAATGTATTGGCTATCTAGACCTTGTGGGGTTTTAAGAATGCTTTCTTGTGAGGAACGGATTCATTGTGCTTGGTAGTATAGTGATTAAGGTCTTTTGTGGCGAGCATTATTGTGTTTGTACATGAGGCAACCGGTTAGGACTTGCATTGAGAGAGCACCCGGAAGAGCTGGAGATGAGCTCATGGAATAGCCTCATATCCTCCAGGGTCCGGAAGTAGCGAGGAGGGGAGGAGACATATTGCAGAGGTGTGCCTAGTAGAGTCCAGTGCACAAAAGCTCCGTGTGAACCCAGATTCCGATTGAGGCCAAAATCTACCCCTGCGATAGGAAAAAGCCTAATGTGTATGTGTTAAAAGGAGGTTGATCTACAAACTCTCTTTCACATAAACCCTAGAAACCCTAAGAAACCCTGATTTGCTCAAATCACCTTGTAAAACCTCGAATCACGTCGGATTTATTGGCTAGCTCATAGTTTGTTCATGGCAAAGTGTCTCCAACTCAATGTGACCTCTAAAAACACTACCAAAAACCCTTCAAACCCTTATGTGTCTAAGCTCTAGCTCCTAGTTGCATAAGAGAGAGAGAGAGCTTCCAAGCTCCTCCTCCATGTGCACCAAACCCTAACGGAAGTCATCCGGCGGATGAACACTGGGCCTGATGATAGTCATCCGGATGCCCAGGTTCATCCAACTGACGGATGAAACTAGTCAGCACGAAAATCATCCGTCTGGCGAGATTTCATCCGGCCAGTCCAGTGGATGAAACACTGTTATGAAAAGAAATCATCCGCCAAGTCAAGTTCATCCACTAGAGAGCCAAAAACTCATCCGGAGTCCAAAAATGAAAATTACTACCTGGGTCCGCTAATCCTAATTCTCCGCTTAACATTATCCCCCTTCTATACTACATCGATCCTGCGATGTTCAAGGGTCCTGGTGAAAGTAACTGTAGCCGGAAAAAATCTAAGTCACAAAAAACAAAACTTGGAAGGAAGGGACTCTCGGCTAACACCCTTTACGTAAAGTGTTACTGGTGTACTCCTAGCTATTGTGAAAGAAAACAGTGCCGGAGATGTCACCGGGTGCTCCACTGCCTGGTGTCGCTGCCGGACTTTGGGTACCTCTGTCCGCTGCTCCGAGGGTGCCGCGGGGTGTCACTGCGCCGGGAGGAGGGCGTACTTCAACTAAGACCCATGCTGAGCCCGAAGAGAAATGCAAGTTTGGAGAGCCTGATTGCCAGTCGACGTCGTGCCCAAGGTATATCGGAGACTATCTACGAGGCAGCTCAGCGGCCCAACACCGAGAGTCTGCACGCCTGAACTTCCGGGGTCGGACTCGGAAGGTGGTCGGGGCAGCACAGTCGGCGTGTAGTGGCTGCGGTATCCTTTCTAGCCTTGTGGAGGATAGCTGGACATACATCCACCATTTGAAGTCAACCCCGAAGGGGCTGCCTCACTGCCACAGGTGGACATCTGAGTCAAGATAAGGCCGGACTCCAACTGCGATTCCAAGTCTCCAGCCAAGAAATTGAAATCCGGGTAGCCCGCTCAGAACCGCTGTTGATATCGGCAATACTGGGCAACATCATCGGTGTAATGCTTCCAGGAGTCTCACAACAACCAGTGAGATGGGCCCATGTGGCTAAGCTGCATATATGGGTGAGTCAGTGGAGTGAGGCCTCGCCGCCGGTAGTCCTCCACCAAGAAGAAGTGGTCTAACACCAACTGGTAATGAGCCTTCAGCCTGGCGTTCACGAGCATCTCAATCTCCAGGCGCCGTAGCCGAGAAGCAGGCTTGGCTGCCTCCTCCTGTTGTGGGAAGTCATCCCACAGGTTTCCGGAAGTTAACCTAAAAAAATTTAGTAGTAAAAGATAAGTAAAATTGAGTAATGTAGTACGGAATCAGAAATTAGAAGATAGGGTAAGAGACGGACCGGTTAAGTCCTTAATAGCTCTATCAAAGTGCGTAATCCGGAATACCAGTCGCAACTGAATCCGGTTATAATCTGAGCTCCCCTGAGGTACCTAGAACCGAGAGAAGAATTCAGGTTATACCCGTTGCGAAATCCATCATAATGATGATGGTGACGTCAGAGCCGTTAAATAATTTTGATAGTGACGTCACTACTGTTGGAAAATCCCGTACTTTAGGGCCGTTATAAAAAAGGGCAACCGCCGGGGGCTTACCAAAACAGTTATCTTCTCTCCTTCTTCTTCTCTTTCCCCGCATTTTTCTCGATTCCTCTTTTAACTTCCTTCTGCTGGTTTCTAAGCTGGTTGTTCCTGAAGCATCCGGCAGTAGTGGAGAGTTCTGGTGAGGTCAGTGCGTGCAGGTACGACCAGAAGACTGTTGGGAGAACACCATGGCCGACGAGCGACCCAGAAAACCAGAGAAGTTGAAGAGCACTGCCACCGGGAGACCACCTATCGTGAGAGTGATATCGGAGTACCCGACAGCGGACCCGGGCAGACTGGAAGCGGACCTACGCTTTCGTCGATGGGGACATCAAGGTGGCGGAGTGAAAGGACGAACTCACAGACGAATAGTTCCGGGGACCGGCTGATCCAAAGGAAGGATACTCCATCGATGACCTGACTGACCCAGAGCCCGGATTGTTATAGGGTTTCTAAACCCTATTTTTCACCCGGAGAAACCCAAGCGCTTGGTACTGAAGTGGGCGGCGACGTTCTTGGGAGCCATGCGAGAGAAGATCACCGTCGACTGGGCCTCTCTCATGCTAGATTTGGTGGAGCGGCTGATCAAGAACCTCCACCGGAACCGCAAGGCGGGGTCGCCTCTGCCGGCTTACCTAACGCACCTCTACCACCGGCATGAGTTGCTTAAACCATTGGAGCACGACGAATATGAAGCTCTGCCGACCATTCAGAGGTACGGAGGGGTCGAGACTGATGAGGAGGAGGAGGAAAAAGAAACGGAGACAGCTTCGGCGCCAACACCCCAGGCACAGAAGAGGAGTCGCTTAGTGCAATCGGAATCCCCACCGGTGCGTTCCCCACCCACTTGTCTAGACCCGTCTCCGGAAGATGAAGATGGAGCGGGACCTTTCAAGCGGCCAGGGCGATGTCCGACTCCGGATCTTCCAACACTCAACGGGAGGCACAAGGAGGATATCATGGAGGTGCTCCATCATATTGCATGGAGGGCCACCTGGATCAACCAACACCTGAATGACAACACCGCCCTGATATACACCATCATGGGTGAGCTCCGGATTGAGAACTCGGAGGAAATCCTGCCACGATTGAAGAGCCTTGGGGAGAGCGATTTCCGGCTAGAGCAGATGGAGGCACAACACCGAACCCTCCTCCAATCCCGGGCGATAATGCAGCAGGACCTGTCAAAGGCGGATGCAGCGCTGGAAGAAGCCCTCCGGAAAGCCGCAGAAGACAAAGCGGTCGCATCAGCTCAAGCCCTGGGAGAGGTCCGCGAAGCGCTGAGCTTTCCGGTTGACACTGTCAACCGGAGTCTTTTCTTCAATAAGTACCTAGAGAAGGAGGGTAAGGTGAACCGGGGCCAGGTCATCCGGTTCCTTATGGACCACGCCCGGAAGATGGAGAAGACATGGGGGCAGATGCAACTAGTGGCCAACAACGCAGCCAGTACCGTCGTTTCGGAAAAGCCGGCGGCGCCCAACCCCACCATCGACCTTACCTCGTCCCCAGAGGCAATCGGACCTTCACAGCACGCACCTAAACTCTCCGGGAGGGTAAGGGACCTATGGAAGAGCCGTGGGTAACACCGGAAACAGCTCCCCCCGGACCATGTGGCAGGGCACCCCCCAACAGTCCAGAGATGGCCAGGAAGACTCCCCTTCCTTTAGCACTGTTCTAGAAGTCGTCTGTTGGCTTTCGGATTCCTCTTTCTCCACCAACCTCCAGTCGCCGGAAGACAACTTTGTGTCGTAGTACGTGTTGGCAAGTATTCACTTTTTAACACAAAGATACCCTTAAGGTAATCGTTCTCACAGAGAGTCACGTAGAACTACAACGACTAATATCAAGCCAAAATCTATACAATGTCAAATACACAATAGCTACATCAAAAGAAAGGAGGAAATAAAGGTTTAGATCACAAAGCCTGGGTGTTGATAACACCAATTACCCCGCCCTTCGTATGCGTGTTGTCTTCTCGTACGACCTACCTCGTATGTCCTACCTCGTATGGGTAGGAAGGACTTTTATTACTCAAACTTTAGATTAGAGCTAGGGCTTATAGTTACACCTATGCACAATATGGACATCCAGAGTACATGCGTATCTGGCAGAGGTTTTTTTTATCACCACGGACGATGATCCGCGGACTCACAGAGATTTTAGTGTTTGACACAAGTAACACAAATTCTTCCTCCCGTTCTCTCCTTCTAACTCTACTCACTCACTTAGATGGTTATGGCGTCACTGAGATCCCCCCGAAGGAGGGGTTAGACCCGTGTTTTCGAGACTGTGAGTGGCGTAATGTAAGTGAACAAGGGGCCTACCCGCCCACTATCCGTCCTCCTCTCAGTCTCCCTCCACATCTAATGCGGCTCGAGGTAGGGTGCTTCAAAGAATGATACGAGTCTTCACAACCGACACCAACCGGTACGCCGGAAGGTCACTCAAGACTCACTATGACCCTTACACATCCGTCACTCCCCCCTCGTCCTTCTCTAGACACGTACAATCTCACATGTTATTCCCATCCACCCCAACTATTCTACTTGATGGAACAAGGAAACAATTGTAACAGTTTAGAGTTAGAGTCACGCCCCTACTAACTATCCTCTCACCTCACCTGTTATTCCCATCCACCCGGACTAATCTACTTGATAAAACAAGGAAACAATGATTAGACAATTAGTATAGACTTGAGGAGTGGACTACTTGAAATGGCACTCACAGTCATGTATGCAATCCGAGCTCTCCAACCTTCGAAGGTCTTCTCAGAGCGTAGGTTTAGAATTCAAACTGAAAGCAAATACACACATCAAGCAGTAAAGAGAGAGGCCACGAGGCTCCTCTCTTATACTGCCAAGGACTCACACAAGAGTCCAAACTCAAAAGATACCTTATAACTAAAACGGCGCATTAACTACTCTTGGCGGCGGTGGCTGCCACTCCTCACGACGTGCACCGAGAGAGGGTCACTTATTACACAAAACCCAAGGCAAAACCAAGTCAAAACCAAAGTCAACCAAGGGCCAAATCCCGGAATGAACAGTGACCTACGAACCAAGATCCTTACCCTATAGACATAGGGTCCTACCTACCCTGCGCCAACTCCTCGAGCCTCTTCTTCTCCTCCTTCTTTCTACGCTTCTTGGAGCTTCGACTCGAGGAAGGGGTGGGCGCGGCCGTAGCAAGTGTCATCAAGGGTGCCAAAGTGGCATCCGTGGGATGAGTCGGGGTGGCAAATGATTGGGACACGGTTTCTCTTATAGAGAAAGAGGTGCCCATCCCGGTGGAGGTAACGGGTAAGGAGACAAGAATTGGAGGAAACTTGGACCGAGCTGGAGGAATCGGTACCTGGTTCACAGTCGTCATGATATCCGGGCCGGATATAAGGACCGGGAGGTGCCATGGAGAAGAACTCTCACTAGTAGTCTTTCCTAGGGGAAAGACACTCGATGATGGGACCACAATTGGTGTAGATTGAATGGTGTCGCTACGAGGTGGCTGGTGATGACGGATCAAGGGTGGGGGTTCCACACCTGCATTTGAGCTCTCCTTCCAACCACTCTATGTCTGGGTGGTGATTTCTGAAGGAGATGGTCTCGCAGGAACACTCGCAGGTCGTACGAGAGGAGTTGGACTGTCAAGGTCCACCACCGCCTTCCCTTTGTTGTTGCCGGTGCCGCGATCTTCTGTGTCGGATTCCGAATCTCCATCCTTGCTTGAGCTGTCGGAGTCATCCATGAATTTGGGTAAGATGTGTGTGAGGTTGCATACCGATAATCTCATGCTAGCATAGGCCTCCTCTACCTTCACGGTTTGCTCCATCATGAATGCGATCACCCTCTTGCTTGAAACGTGGTCATCTCTCTCCAACCTCGCATCGAACATCCGGGCCTTGAGTACAACATCTGCAGGTAGGTGCAAAGCATCTTCCACTCACTGTAATGCCTCCGTAGAGGCATTAGCTTGGAGAAGAGCCTCCTTCTGCCTCTTCTCTGCCTCCAAGGCTCGACTCTTCATCTTAGTTATCTCAAGGGTGAGTCAGTGGACCTTCTGCTCCATACTACGAAGGTCACTTGCTCCCCCTATACTTTCCTTGACCGCCGCGACTAGTCCTTGGATGGGTGGGTTGCCCACCAAGCTGCTCACATGTGCCAATGTCTTGTCCGTTTCTTCTACATACACACGAAGGGCCTCAATTAGCTTGGATGCTCCGTAGGTCTTGTCTCCAAGGTGTGCGGGTCCGATAACTGCTGTGCGAAGGGCGGCTCGGGTCCGAGTAGAAGGGGCTCCTCCTTCTCTCCTTCTCTGGCGCTTGGGGGGTGGAGGTACCTCTTCTGCTGATGGGGAGGAAATGCTTCCTCCTTCAGAGCCTGACTCGAACTCCGATTCGGTCCCTTGGAACTTCTTCATCATCAAATGAGTCCCATACACCGTTTTCTCCTCCGGCGTTGTTTCCTTGAAGTGATGGTAGAGGTGGATCAAGAAGGGGCAAAGAGGAGAACGCTTGGCATTGTTAACACTCTTTGTCAACCGGAGTACTACGTCCTTCACGATGATGGCCCAATTCACCATCCTCTCCCCTAGATACGATCCGTACACGGTGTTGGCAAGGATTATGGTGACTCGTGTAGGTTTTTCACGGTGTAGAATAGGGACCAGGAATGCAAAGACACATCGTGCTCGAGGGTCTATGCAATCCTTCAACCCGTAACCATTCTTGGAGTCCTTGGTGCTAAATTGTCCTTGGCGTACTCCTCCTTCTTCAAACTCGTCCATCCTGCACCTTGCCGGGGAAATTCGGACACCTCGTGCCATGTCCCCATGGTCCAGCAACTTGGGCAAGCACGTATACTATCTCCCTCGGGTTCCGGCAACGAGTCTTGCCTTAACTCCTGCACCGTGGACTCAATGCAAAAACTCCAACAACGTTCAAGGAGGGAGAGACATCCCATGCGCAGAAGATCCTCTTTGAGTTCGATAAGCTCAAGAGGATCCTTGGGAATGGCGGGGGAAATGACTTTAACCGTGGCCATTACTAGATTGGGAGAGGCCATGACCCCCCCCCTTTTCTTCCTTCTTTGTTCTACTTCCTTCCCTCTTGCTGGGAAGTTGGTTAATATCAATTCCTCCCTTGTGAACCTCAGGTCCCGGGTTCCGGGCTGGACAAGGTCCGGGCTGGACAGGGTCGTCGTTACTTGCACTGGTTCGTCCTCGTCTTTATTCGCGCGACTTAGCTACTTGCTGGTTCCTGCTCCAGGCTTGACTTGTATGCCAGGTTCGACAAAGTCGTCCTGTCTTGACCTCCGTGTTTGGCTGCTATTGGGCCTCTGCTCCGGGCTTGACTTGTGTGCCGGGTTCGACAAGGTTGTCCTGGTCTTTGACAAGGTACCGGGCTGGAAAGGAGGTCGAGCTTACGTTAACTTAGACTGCACAGGTTCGTCCTTGTCTTGACATCACCTCACTCGGCTTCCTGCTGGACCTCTGCTCCGGGCTTGACAAGGTGCTGGTCCTGGTCTTGACCTCTGTGCTTGGCTGATGCTGGACCTCTGCTCCAGGCTTGACAAGGTGTTGGTCATGGTCTTGACCTCCGTGCTTGGCTGCTGCTGGACCTCTGCTCCGGGCTTGACAAGGTGCTGGTCTTGGTCTTGACCTCCGTGCTTGGCTGCTGCTGGACCTCTACTCCGGGCTTGACTTGTGTGCCGGGTTCGACAAGGTCGTCCTGGTCTTTGACAAGCTACCGGGCTGGAAAGGAGGTCGGGCTTACCTTAACTCGCACCGGTTCGTCCTCGTCTTGATTCTCCTAGCTCCAGCTTCCACCTTCAGCTGTCACCTTCTCGCAGCTCGAAGCTCCAGCTTCCACCTTCAGCTGTCACCTTCTCGCAGCTCGAAGCTCCAGCTTCCACCTTCAGCTGTCACCTTGATGAGGCTCGATGCTCCAGCTTCCACCTTCAGCTCCCACCTTCTCGCAGCTCGATGCTCCAGCTTCCACCTTCAGCTGTCACCTTGACGAGGCTCGATGCTCCAACTTCCACCTTCAGCTCCCACCTTCTCGTAGCTCGATGCTCCAGCTTCCACCTTCCAGATTGTTGCTCTTGACTCCAAGTAATGTTGTGAGGAAGAGCAGCCTGGTCGGTTGTTTAAGTAGAAGACCCGTAGAGAGGGTTCCCTTGGGGTGTAGCCGAAGGCTTTGATCTTGTTCCTTCCCGCTCGTCCGGGCTTTACAGCTTGTCCTCCGGGCTTTACACTCGTGCTCCGGGCTTTTACAATCATGCTCCGGGCTTCACAGCCATGCTCCAGGCTTTACAGCCATCCTCCGGGATTTACAGTTGGCCTCTGGACTTTACAGTCGTCCTCCGGGCTTTACAGTTGGCCTCCGGGCTGATTGAGTGATCGAGGTTCGCTGGCCCGGGATAAGGTGGGCTGGCCGGGGTATAAGGTTTCGACTCCGAGCTTGGGGTCCGGGCTTGGGGTCCTGGGTCCGTCCTTCGTGGTTTTAGGGTATCCAAGCAATCCCCCTAAATCGATTTTCCTAACCTATCTACTAAACTGTACTAAAGTAGTGTTAACCCCAAAAACTGAACTAAGTAGTCTAAGATTATTATGATTAGCCTCCTAACTAAAAAAAATTAAAAATTCGTGGTACGACACTTTGCCCATGTCCCGAGGCTATCCGGATACTGCCACAAGCCCCAAGACAACACAGGGGACTCCCACCAGCACAACGGAGAAGGCCACGCAAGTGGCACCTTCAACCGACCAATCGAAGCCTGAAGCTCCAGCTTCCAGAAGTTACCGGTACCAGATCCCACTCTGGACAGGGTAGGTGGCATGAAGCAGACTGTGGGAGCATCTCCGATACGCCGGAGTGGACGGAACAAGAGGACTCCGTAGTTAGTCTTATTAGAAGATTAAGTTCCGGTTATCAGACTTGTCGTAGCCATTAACGATGGGGCTCAAGATTGCACCCGGCTACCGACCTACCTGTTAAATCGGAAACTCAAAATTGTAGACCGGCAGATAAATCGGATTTGAGATCCATAATTTTCGGATCTCAGGTTTTAAATCCCGGACCTTTAGGGATAAGTTTTTTAGATAGGATTTTCCGGATTTCTCGCAGATTAGGTAGTACTTGGATTAGGTTGATTCCCTAGTACTTAGTATAATGAGTTTTCTCAACTCAGGATCTTGTTTTTCCTTATTATTGAATATATTTCGGAGCTATCACTAGATTTGCTACCTAGTTTGTGCAACAAAAGTTGTTTCTTTGTAAGGTACAAGGTC
Organism: Bryoerythrophyllum caledonicum; assembly: GCA_963971425.1. Lineage (NCBI taxonomy): Eukaryota > Viridiplantae > Streptophyta > Bryopsida > Pottiales > Pottiaceae > Bryoerythrophyllum > Bryoerythrophyllum caledonicum. The sequence goes on from OZ020514.1 coordinate 27,103,781, forward strand.
CATTGTGGTAGTACATGTTGTGCAAGTTTCTTTGAAGAGAGAGATATTTGTTATACTTAGAAGTGAACCGGCTTGGATTTCCAGCAGGAGAGCATCCAGAATATCTGGAGGAGATTGTAGAGGTGTTCCTCGTCACCTACAGAGTCCGGAAGAATCCAGGAGGGGAGGAGATATATTGCAGAGGTGTTCCTGGTAGTCTCTAGGGCACGGAAGAATCCGAGTGAACCCGAGTTCCGGTCAAAAACCGGAGTTTACCCCCACGATAGGAAAGCCTGCTATGTGAGTCTAGAAGGAGTCCTCCCAAGTAAACTATATCCAAATCTCCGGAGGGCTACAAAAGTGCTAATACCCTCCTACTTTCCAGAAATCACTTATGGAAATAACTGCATATACTTTACGGAAACTAGTCCGATACGAGCCGTGTGAGCTCCGGAAACCGGAAGGATGTGGACCCTTTACGGAATAGAATAACTAATCTAGATGATCAATATTTTAGTGGTTTTGGATAATCTGAAAGGATAAATAGATCTCTGTGGGAACGAAACCGGAGTGGTTTACTTTGGACGCACTTAGTGACGATTGAGTGCATTCCGGAGGAATACTGACTCTGCAAACTACGACACCTGTCGAGACGCCTCGAGCTCTATTCGTGTCCAGGTGAGCTCAGCCTCCAAGGTGCCCACTTGATCCTGTAGCAGGTTAAACTCTGACCTCGGCACAATCCAGATCTCCTGCTTGACATGAAGGTTGCAAAGCTCGGTCACTGTCGTCAAATTGAGCTCCAAGGCAGTCATGAGGGCCTGCATGCCAACCATCACTAGGTCTAGAGTCAGAGGGGAGGATCATCCTCGGGAATCCAAAGGCCGATGGTTGGTGATGTCCGGGGTGTGGTCACTTGGAGCTGCAGTTGCCATCTCTACCTATGGTGAAAAAACGTCCGGGGCCTCTCCAGGAAGCAACTCGGTGTTGGTTGTAGCGTCGCTAACTGGCTGTCGAGCCATAGTCGCTCCTGCCAATTGGTGAGTCTGAGGTATGGAGTCGGATGAAAGAATAATCTGCTACATGGCCTCATCACTGGGGACCGGATGGTAAATGCGCCGTCTCTTTGGGGCTGGCGGCTGGTCGGGTGGTGACTCCTGGAGCTTCGTCGGGCTGAAGTCCACAACGCCCTGCTCCAAGGTAACCCGCTCGTGTGAGTCCATCTCATTGGTAGAGTTTGGGCCTGGTGACTGGACGAAATCTCAGGATGGTCCAGCCAGGACTTGTCGAGTGGTTGGAAGCTCCTGAATGACCTCCAGGTCCTGATCGTGTCTAGGGCGCTCCCAGGTAATTGAGGATATCGTTGTAGAGCCCGCTGTCTCTAGTCCAGTCTCCACCTCGGTCGCACTCCGATCCTTTGAGTCACCGTGACTCCGAGATGTGCCTGTAATCAGCCTCTCCGTGGGGGTTGGAGTTTCCGTGTGAGTGTCCTGACGCCCGTCCTCCGTAGCCTCATGATCTTCGCTGGACTCCAAGACTCCAAAGGGCTCCACGTGGAGGGGGGCCCATGTCCACATCAGCTATGTTTTCCTTTGGGCAGCGCCACGCGGAATTTTTTTCATCCAACTCCATTTTGAGCGGGCAGTGACATGGAATTTTAAAAATTGCTGACTTGGACCCGAAGAATTATGACGTGGACAACTCACGTCAGCTAACGTCATGCTTTTAGAGCATTTTTCGTCCACACAAGGCTGTTAGTTTTGACGTTCGTTTTGACATGCTCGTGTTGCTCATGACATCAATCTTGACGTTGGCACGTTCTGCCTATATGTTGTCAATGACCTTTTTCATGCTGGAGATCATGTTCACTTGAACATCTAGCATGTTCTTTGGGACGTTTTTCTAAACATGTTTCTAAAAATGATCAAAACCCTAATGTGTGATTTGGCGCTTGCTGGGGCAATTGATGAACGATGTCGTAGTACGCATTGGCAAGTATTCACATCTTAACACAAAGATACCCTTAAGGTAATCGTTCCCACAGAGAGTCACCGAGAACTACAACGAATAACAACAAACCATGATCTGTACAATGTCAACTATACAATATATACATCAAAAGAAAGGAGAGAAAGGTTTAGATCACAAGGGGTGAGCGTTAATTACACCAACCGCCCCACCCATGTACTTTGCATGGCCCGGCTTGTACATGGCCCGGATTCCACATGGCCCGGATCGTACATGGCCCGGATCCCACAGAGACTTTACAACTATATACATTATAGACATCTGGGATACTTGCGTATCCGGAGAGTGTTTTATCACCATGAACGACGGTTCACGGACTCAAACAAGTTTTAGTAAAAGTCACTTCTTCCTCTTAGTTTCTCCAATCACTCCTACTCACTAACTTGGGATGGTTGTGGTGTCACTGGTTTCCCCCGCATAAGAGGGGATAAGGCGTAGGCCTTAAGGACTCACATTACTCTGGAGGCAAGTATGCGGTTTACCTACCATTCGAGCTGTGAGACCTTCCTTTACCTTAGAATCAGCTAAAGGAGTAGTACGTCGTGGGCTCGCCTAGCTATTAGCCCCGGGGATACCCTATTCCTACTCCTTTTCTTTAGGGAACAAAGTCCTCCTCCTATTACTCCGATGGTCACTGCGCAAACATGGTTAGTTGGATCTCCTTTCTTCTCTCAAGATAATCCAAGCTGTTAGAGTCAGTCTGGGCTTATTGCCCTTGGGTCAAGCCAGTCTACTCCGTCCTCAATACGAAGGGTTGATGGTGTGTAATGCTCCTATGGATCAACCTATCTGACCAAAGGTTGATGCATCCGGGATCCAGAGTACATCTTCACAATCGATGACATCCTGCCGCCGACTGGTCACACAAGACATATCAAGACTCCTTCCGCACCCGTCACTCCTCCCTCGTCCTCCCCTAATCACTTATAATCTCACCTGTTATTCCCATCCACCCGGACTAACTCTACTTGATGGAACAAGGAAACAATCACAAGGGGTCAGAGTTAGAGTCACGCCCAACTAACCACCTAACCATCTCACCTATTATTCCCATCCACCCGGACTAACTCTACTTGATGGAACAAGGAAACAATGACTCGACGGTTAGTATGGACAGTGAGGAGTGGACTACTTGAGATGGTACTCACAGTCATATAGAATCCGAGCTCCAGTCGTCGAAGGTTTTCTGAGAGCTTAGGTTTAGAATTAAATTGAAAGCAAGTACACACATCAAGCAGTGAAGAGAGAGGCCACGAGACGCCTCTCTTACACTGCAAAGGACTCATACAAGAGTCCAAATTCAAACGATACCTTCTAACTAAAAACGGTGACATTAACTACTCTTGGCGGCGATGCTGCCACTCCACACGACGTGCACTGTCAGAGATTACTTATTACACAAAAACCAAGGCAAAACCAAGTCAAAACCAAAGTCAATCGGGGGCCAAATCCCGGACTGAATAGTGACCTACTAACTAAGATCCTGGCCTACTTCCGGGCCAGCTCCTCGAGTCTCTTCCGCTCCTCCCTCCTCTTGCGCTTCTTGGAACTCCGGCTTGAAGTCGGGGTGGGCGCAGCTGCTGCATGTGCCACCAATGGCGCAAACACATCGGTGGAAGGCGTGGGTTGGCCAGTCGTTGCCCTCAACACGGTTTTCCTTGAAGGCAAGGAGGAATCTGGGCCATCCGGGGTGAGTGACACCGTAGTCATGCCTGGATGAGGCCCGGATTGTGTCAGAGGGGCCGATACCTGACTCGGGGTGCCCATGATGACATCCGGGCCGGATATCTGTCCTAGAGTGTACAAATAAGAGGAACTCTCACTTGCGGTCTTCCCAAGGTGAAGCCCGCTCTGCAAAGGGGCCACAATCGGTGTAGTGCGCGGGGGGTCACTGAGTGGCAGTTGGCGAGGATGCACGGGGAGTGGGGGCTCCATCGCGACACCCGGGCGTTCCTTCCAACCGCTCTGCATCGGTGTGGTGACCTCCGAAGGGAATGGTCCTGCCTGGACCTTGGAACTCGCAAGTTGAGGGGGCAGATCCGGGCTTTCAAGGTCCACCACTTCCTTCTCCTTCCGTGGGTCGTGATCACCGAGGCGACGCTCCTCCGGGTTGGTCTCCGAACCCGAGTCTCCATCCTTGCTGGAACTGTCAGAGTCTTCCACAAACTTGGGTAGAATGTGAGTGAGATTGCTCACCAATAACCTCATGTTGGCATAAGCCGCCTCAACCTTCACGGTTTGCTCCATCACGAAGGCAATCACCCGCTTGCTGGAAATGTGGTCATCCCTCTCCAATCGAGCATCGAACATCTTGGCTTTTAGTACCACATCTGCGGGAAAACGTAATGCTTCGTCTACCTGCTGTAACGCTGCCGCCGAGGCATTGGCTTGATGAAGAGCCGCCTTGCAACTTCTCTTTGCCTCGAACGCTCGACTCCTTACCTTTGTCACCTCGAGCGTGAGTCGGCTAACCTTCTGCTCCATGAGGCGAAGATCGCCAGCTCCTCCAACCTTCTCGTTGATCGCAGCGATCAACCCTTCGCACGGAGGGTTACCTTCCAAGCTGCTTGCTTGTCCCAAAGTCCTATCCGCATCTTCCACATACACGCGAATGGCTTCGAGTAACTTAGAGGCCGAGTAAGACTTGCCTCCGAGCTGCGCCGGTCCGGTGGCTGCAGCGCGGATGGCTGCACGAGTGCGGGAGGAGGGAGCTCCTCCCTGTCTCCGTCTCTGGCGCTTGGGAGGTGGTACAACCTCCTCTCCTGACTGTGATGAGCTGCTTCCTCCCTCAGACCCCGGTTCAGGTTCTGACTCAGTCCCTTCAAACTTCCTCATCATCAGTTGCGTTCCATATGCCATGTTCTCCTCCGGAGTAGTCTCCTTGAAATGGTGATACATGTGGATCAAAAACGGGCAGAGGCGGGCGCGTTTGACATTGTGAATACTCCGAGTCAAACTGATCACCACATCCTTCACAATGATGGCCCAATTCACCACCCGCTCGCCAAGGTAGGAACTATACACAGTATTAGCGAGAGTAACCGTCACTCGGGTAGGTTTCTCGGGGTGTAAGATTGGTACAAGGAATGCGAAGACCCGTCGGGCGCGGGGGTCTGTGCAATCTTGTACCGTACAACCGTTCTTGGCATCCTTGTTACCGAACCTCCCCTTGGCATACTCCTCCTTCTTCGTACTTGTCCATCCCGCCCCTTGTCGCGGAAATCCATACACCTCTTGCCACCTTCCCATGGTCCACCGATCCGGACAAGCCCGGATGCTATCTCCATCGGGTTCCGGCAATGGATCTTAACGCATCTCCTGCACAGTGGATTCCACCCAAAAACTCCAACAGAATTCCATGAGAGTGAGACACCCCATACGAAGGAGATCCTCTTTAAGCTCCGTGAGCTCCAGGGGGTCCTTGGGAATGACTGGGCAGATATCCTTCTTCCCCGAGGGTACCAGATTGGAGGCCATATGAGGTGAAGACAAGGTGGGGAGTGGTTCCTCCTCTTCACTTATAAGCTGGCCTGGAGCTCCCTCGGTGTCGGTACTCCTCGCTGGCACGAAGTTCTCCCTTCTTCTCCTGGTGTTGATGATCTTCCCTCGTCCTGCTTTCTTCTGCTAGCCCGGAACTCCCTTGATGGCGGTACGCCGTGCTGGCTCGGAGCTCTCCTTTCTTGGGCTGGCCCGGAGTTCCCTCATCTTGGTGCTGGCCCGGAGCTCCTTTGGTGGCGGTACTCTGTGCTGACCCGGAGCTCTCCTTTCTTGGGCTGGCCCAGAGCTCCCTTGCCCTACTCTTCGTGTTAGCTGGTCTCGTCCTGCTCTTCGCGTTAACTGGTCTCATCCTGCTCTTCGTGTTAGTTGGCTTCGTCTTGCTCTTCGTATATGCGGCCTCGTCCTGGTGCTGGTTCGGAGCTCACTCGTGTATGCTGGCCTGGAGCTGCTCTTCGTGTGCTTCCTCGTCCTGGTGCTGGTTAGGAGCTCACTCGTGTATACTGGCCCGGAGCTGCTCTTCGTATATGCTGGCCCAGAGCTTCTTCGTCCTGCTCTTTGTGTATGCGGCCTCATCCTGGTGTTGGTTTGGAGCTCACTCGTGTATGTTGGCCCCGTCGTGGTGATGGTTCGGAGCTCACTCGTCCTAGTGCTGGCCGGAGCTCACTCGTGTATGTTGGCCTCGTCCTCACGCCTGTGCTCCTCGCCGGCTCGGATCTCCCTTGCCGACTGCTGAGATGATCCTCCTCGTCGAGCTCGCTGTGATGATCCTCCTCGTGGAGCTAGTCTTTATGCCCGGTGGCCCACGTCTTGGGAACCTTCCTGGTCCCTTCTCGTCCCGCTTCTTCTCACCTTCTGGGCCAAATTCGGGTGGTGTCCATCTTCTGGGCCAAATTCGGTCTCCTTCCTTCTTCCGGGCGAGATTTGGGTTCATGCGGGTTGGCCCGGATGATGGCATTCTCCGCCTCTTGGTCTTCATGCGGGTTTGGGGCCCAAGGGACTGTTTTTAGGCTAGGGTCTAAGTCATAGCTCTCGATCCCTTCTTGCTACTATTAAGGCTTTCATAAAAGCCCCGTATTCCTCCTACCCTAATCTTACTTAAAGATTAATCCCGAGTGGGAATAACCTTCTAGCCTAGCTATCTTGCCTAATTTTAATACCTATATCTTCCTAACTAAAAAAAAACAAAAAATTTGTGGTACGAGAAACGAGCATGGGCATTCGGGAAGGATTTAGGGTGTCTAAAAATTGTTCTTCAAACTACGTCATCGGTGTGCGATGACCTAGGTCACAGCTTCGGCGCTCAAGAGGATCTACAGAGCTGGAGTTCGGCGTTGTGTGGATGGGAGAGTTGCGGTTTGCAGCTTGGCGCGACCTGCGCCACGAGGAGGAATTCGGCGCGAAGATGATTGCGAGGTGGAGCTCCGCGCAAGTTCGTGTTAGAACCACGTACCTGCCGTTCGATGCGAAGACCTCACAACATGTTTCACGAGTTCTAAGTAAGTGGAGGACGTACCGGCCTTGCTGCTACAGCGCCTCTCCGCGGTGGTGAATACTGAACTTGGCTATGGCTAGGGTTTCCTGGCCATGGCTGAGGTCAGCTATGGCTGGGGTTAGCCGGCTATGGCCAAAGCTCCCCCTGCCATCGTTCTTCTTCCCTTTGAGCTCTCCCCTTGCCATCTTGATCTGCCGTAGATCACGTTCGTTGCTCCTAGCTAGCTCCATCGTCACCGCTCCATGGCTCCCGCCATAGGTGCCGCCATAGCCGTCGCCATAACCACCGCCATAGCCGCCGTTGCTTTGCTCCATCACCATCAAGTTGCCTCTTTCTACTCCTTGTTGTTCTCCTAATCTCCCTCCTCTTAGCGTTGAAGTGAGCTTCGCCGCAATCCACCTCCCACATCTATCACCTAAGTTCAATTTGCTCTCACCCACACTTCCTATAGTAAAATGTAGATGCTGTGGAGGTTGCTTGTGTGTAAGTCGCCCTTCGGCTCTTCCTTCCTTGCCACATATTTCATCCACTACGGATGAAAGCTACCCATTTCCTCAATTTTTGGCTTTTGGGCAGCGGGTTGCAATCATTCTACATTAAACTTAAATGCAATTGTGGCTGACGTGGACATCTCGTGTTTTCTATGACGTCACAGTCTGACGTGGTCACGTTTCTTTTTACGTCACAAAAAACGTGCATGTCTATGGTGACATCAACGCGTTTTGTCTTTAACAGGAACACGTTTGATGCAACGTCAAACTAAAGTCGAGGTATTGTAGCAATTTTTCGACTAACGTGTGACATCACAGAAAACACAACACGTAACAGCCTTGACGACACTAAAAATATGGTTTTCTTATAGTGGTATCACCTGGAATCCTCTGTCCTCGCTATCTGGAGGGCTGCCATCAGTCGGAGAAAGCAAAATAAGACCTCCCGGGTGAGAAGCCAACGGTCCGCTAGGTGGTGTGATGAGTTCGGGTGGTGCGCCACGTCCGGGTTCAACAATCTCCGGAGACTCTGGCCGAATGTGATTGGGCTCCCTTAGAGTGATTGGATCACTAGGTCCCGGAGACAGTTGTCCGGCAGCGGAGGTGTCTCCCCTTAGCTTCCGCCGTTGCCATTAATTCGAACTCAAGCCTCGTTCCATGCTTCCTGGGCCTGGGCCTATCAAACACCGCATTTCCAGTGTTGGAATCCTCCATCCAATCCTCGAGGGTTAGTGTCGGCTTACCAGAGCAGTGTTCCCTAGTGTCCAGTTCAGCCCATGGATACAACTGATTCTCTCCCCCAAGGCAAGTGACGAGTTCTCTTGCTACCCGGTCCCAAATTCCTTGCCATGAGAAATTGTTTTCCCCATAACCCAGGCAGTCCAAGCCCCTGGATTTCCTTAACCAATTTTGTGTTCTAACCAAAATTGGAAACCCTAATTTGCTTTGGAATTAAAAATTTCGTCCCTTGATGTGATAGGCCCGTGTATCCACTGGAATTTTCAATAAGGCTTAACAAAATTCTAGGAAAATCTAGGAACTAACCTGAAGTGTTGTTGCTGGATCGTCCTTTGATACTTGGTGTTGCTCCTTCGTAGTCAAGTTGGAGCTTGGGAACACCCTTGCGGTGCTCAGAGGGTGATGCTCTTCTCCTATTCGCTGGTTGCTCTCCTCCTTGCCTTTCTGCCAATAAAAAAACTTTGGCGTTGCGCCAGCCGCAAACTTCTCCTCACCTTTGTGCCTCTGCGCGTGCACTTCCCTTAGATCCCAACTGCCTCTGCGCCTACACTGCCTCAGCGCATCTTTGTCGTCTTTCACCTACTTGACCGACACCTCCTCTATTGATAGTCTCGCAGCCAAGGGCTCGTCCACTATTTTCGTGTTGACCTCCCCATCCGCTATGGTTAATGTCAGCGCCTTGAGCTGAGCCCTTCTTGTTGGCGTCGCCTGCTGCGCTTCCGCCGTGAGCTTCGCCATCCTCAATCTAGTCGGTGCCTCAGGTCTCGCAGTCTCCTCCAACTCGCTCACTTCTGTCGGTGCATCCACCTCCGGGATTATAGGCGTCAGTGGCGCCTTCCATCGGCTCGGCTCTGAAGCCGCAGATTCGAGCTCCCCTAGCTCTAGCGTCTTGCCCTCCTCCGCGTCATAGTTGGCGTCCTTCTCAGGCCTTGTTGTAGGCTCCTGCGCCTCCTATTGTAGTTGGTGGCTTGTGATGCAACTCCCGTAGTTTGACCGGGCTAGCTCCCAGCTTACCTTGTTACTTCTTTCACCCTGGCCATAGCCATGGCCATGCGTGAAACCCTGGCCATAGCCATGGCTCTCTCTACTTCCAACTTCTCCTACCTCCAACTCTCTCTTCCTATCCTCGACTCTAAAAACCCTCTCCCTAATGGCCAACTCTCAAAACCTAGAAACCTTGAAACCTTCTAAATTTTGTTTGTAGCTACCATAGCCAGCGACTCTCTTGCAACTGCTCTCCTTTCCAAAAACACCGCACAAAGAGTGTAGATACACTCTATGGAAAGGGACTTGGGGTTTTGTCCTAGTTGGACAACATTCATCCTCGATGGATGAGAAAGCAAGTTTTCCATCCTCTATTATTCTTTTCTGCAATTTCTGCAGCTTTTCTTTTTCTTCTACTTTTTCTGAAGCTTTTCCTTTTTCTGGAGGTTTTTCTTTTTCTGCTACTTTTTCTGCAGCTTTTCCTTTTTTTGCTGCTTTACCCTTTTCTTTTTCGTTTCGTGCATTTTTTTCTTTTTCTGCAGTCTTTTCTTTTTCTCTTGCAGAAACTTTTCCCTTTGCTTCTTCTTTCCTTCTTTCCACTGGAAGGCTACCCTGCTGCTCCTTTCCATCCAGCCTGTGGGAAGTTGTCCCCACATACTTCCGGAACTTAATACCAATCCCGGAAGAAAATTAAAAAAAAATTAGAAAAATTAGTTAGTTAATTGGCTAAAAGAGCATAAGTAGTTCATGGAACGGAATAAGATTTTAGTGCTGCGCCGGAATCCCTAATGAAGGTAGTTACAGCACCCTTCCCGGAAGTTGCAAAACCGGAGGGCGGTTACAGCCGGACCCGGAAATACCATCATGACGCAAAACTTTTTTCCGTACGAGCGCGTCAGATACAAAACGCGACTGGCAGCCCTGTGCACCAATCTTTTAGGGTTTCCAGCAGGCTCATTCTCTTTCCACTTCTCGCATTCTCTTAGGGTTTTGAATCCGGTCTTGGTGAAGGACGGAAGAGCCAACTTAGGTTAGCAAGAGGGACTTGGTAAGGACAGTGCGTGCAGGTTCTCTTGACAATATTGCGAGGCGCAAGTTCACGGAGAGGTGGGCGCGGATGGCGGGCAAGAAGGGCAAGGCTCCGGCTACCGAAACACTGGTGCTGCAGAAGGTAACTCCGGAGATTCCGAAGCCGGTCAAGACCTGTCGGGTTTTAGAGAGCTACCTCGAAATCATGGGTTGTGAAGGTCTTCTAGCGACACCGTGGGCCTTCCAGAGCGAAACAATGATGACGGAGCTCCTAGGAGAACCACCAAGCCAATACGGACAGAAGATTAGGGCGCATCCGGAGGTCTGGACCACGGCGCTCTGGAGAGATACCTACGAGTTTCGGGCAGGAACAATCAAGGTGGCGGAACGTGACGACGCCATCCTGAAGGGCGAATTCCGCGCGAAGGCTAACCGTAAGGACGGGTATGTCTTCAGCGATCTCACCGATCCGGATGCCAGGTTAGTAATGGCATTCTTCAACCCTATTTTCCACCCCGAGAAACCGAAACGGATAGTGGCCAAGCTAGCAACCCTAATCCTAGGCTCGATGAGAGGGAAGTTGTCTGTCGACTGGGCGGCCATCATGGACGAGCAGATTGACCGGATGGTGAAGAACCTGCCGAAAGCCCGAAAAACCCCATCCCCGCTTTCCACCTACCTGGCTCACATGTACGCCAAGCAGAAGATGTTGAGTCCGGACGAGCAGGCCGAGTACGACAGCTTGCTCACCATCCAGTCATACGGAGGGATGGAAACAGATGAGGAACGGGATGAATCAACGGACTCTGACACGGAGAAGTCGTCATCCCCCCTTATACTTTGAAGACCGAACCGGAAGCGTAGTCGTTCGGTGCAGAGGACTCCGGAGACCCCGGGAGAATGCCGGCCGTTGTCAACAATCCCGGCGCAGAGCCCACCCATAGCACCACCAACCGCAGCACAGCCTGCAGCACCGGAACCGGCCCCAGAAGACGAACGATTCGCGACCGGATCAGAGCCGGGACCGACGTTTGTCCCAAGCATCATTGGCGACATTCCCGTGGATGTCCACGAGCTGTGCAGACATATTGTCTGGAGGACCAGGATCCAGGAGGGGGAGATCCGGGAGAGGCATGCCATGATCATGGCCATCTTAGAGGCAGTCGGACTGGAGGACACCACTCACCTCATCGCCCAGCTCAGAGAGATGAAGGAGAAGCACGATTCCGTCACAAGACTGGAGCAAGAGAACGCCACCATAACCAAGGTTAACACCCGGCTCTGGAGTCAGGTCCGGCAGGCGGAAGCCGCACGGGATGCAGCACAGCATGCCCGAGTGGTGGCAGAAACGAAGGTCCGGGCGGCATCACAGTCACTGACCGATATTCGCATGGCACTGGATTTTTCGGTGGATACGGTTAACCGGGCATTACTCTACACGGCGAGCTTGGAGAAGAACGAGAAGCTCAGCAGGGGGCAGGTTATCCGGTTCTTGGTAGATCACAGCCGGAAAATAGACGGCACTTGGTCCAAGATGCAGGAGCTAGCGAGGGAGCTCGTCGTGGCCACCTCAACAGTACCAGGAGCTCCCCCTCCAGTTCCGGCACCTCCTGCTTCAGATGCTGTGGGACCATCCGGAACCCAGGCAGATCCGTCTGAAACCACTGCCGGCCCGTCCGGATCCCCATCCGGTCCGGCAGCTGTTTCTCCTTCTCAACCTCCGGCCGGCTCTTCACCCAGACCTGCATCTGGAACAGCGAAGTCACTCACCGGACAGTTCAATGACCTCATGGGAACGCCGAATTTCAGCTCTCCTATGAGTTGGAATGGGGTGGCCTTCCCAAGCACGGAGAGTATGCAGAAGTGGGAACGGGTGCCAGGGAGTCAAGTAGTACCACCCTTGCCCTTCCGAATTCCCTCCGAGTCTCCCTCTCCGGGGCCACCAGTGACGGATCCTTTACCCGGAAGCTCGGCAGCGACACCCATGGTGGTCAGCCCCAGCGGTAGCTTCCGGGACCTTCCGGACATTGAAGACCGTGCCGATGCACCATCCGGCCAGGCGGTTACAACAGGGGACCCGGATGCACCATCCGGACCAGGTATGCCGACGCCGACCACCTCACCGGAACCACCAGGAGCCATTCCGGCGCAAACCGAGGCCGGCACCGCTCCAGCAGAAGTTACCCCTTCACGCCGTAGCAGTCGGAGGCGGAACCAAGTGACCCCATAGATTAGAATCTTTAGTTCTAAAAGTCTGATAAGCGATTAACGATGGGGCTCAAGCTTGCACCCGGCTATCATGCGGTAAGACTAAAGACAGTTTTCCTTTTAGTTTTTGAGTTAGATCCGTAGAAACCGGATCTCAGATCCGAAACTTTCGGATCTGAGTTTGAATTCCGGATTTCTAGGGATAATATCCCTTTCACTTTTAGGATAGGATTTCCCGGATTTTTAGCTTCTTAGTTCCGATTTTAGATCAGCGGTAGCGGGCTCTTAAGGCAAGAGTTGTGGCCGGCTCAGGGCCTTTTTTTTCTTTTCCTCAGGAATGATATTTGCTGTTAGTATATTTTCTTGTATTGAAATTATGGTGGCATGTATCATTTGGTGAATGAAGGATAGGGCCCATTGTGGTTGATGATTAGTGGAATAGTTGTGGAAGCTGAAGTGGTTCACGGATAAGCATCTAGTCTAACCGGTTGGGACTTGCTGTGGGAGAGCGCCCGGAAGAGCTGAAGGAGAGGTTAGACAGAGTCTGACGATCCTTGGTGACCGGAAGAAGCCTGGAGGGGGAGGGAGGGTACTTTAGGTGGTGGCCTGGTAGCTCCTAGGGCACGGAGATTCCGTGTGAACCCGGATTCTGGTTGCGACCGGAATTTCCCCTTACGATAGATGGAAAAGCCAGTGGTGTATGTCTAGAAGGAAGTCCAAATGCAGATCTACCCTTCACACCTCACCGAACCACTAATCATTCTCCAGAATGACGTTGTAGCCCGGGTGAGCCTCTGAGTGACCGTATCCGGAAGGCCTTCCAGATAATGTGAGAGAGTGCATCCGGAAACAACAAACCAACGACCAATTAGCAACCTAGGGAGAGTGGGTGCCTAGCCACTTAAAGTCACAAGGCAGTGGGGAATCCGGCCACTTACACAAAATAGGATCAGTGGTACCCGGCCACTCGTTTAAAAACTCCGGAAGACAAACTCCAACTGACCTTCCGGAAGTTGGCAGGACCCGGAAAATAGTAGGAAACTACATTGGACGTCCGGAAGAATCCGGATAAAAAGGTCAGGCGTAGAATAGGAATACTAACTGGCGTGTGGTAGAGGGATAGCAGATAGCTTACTTATCATTCCAAGAAGAAACAATAGATCTCTGTGGGAAGGAATTTAGAGCGAAATGCCGGGCACATTTAGCTTCAACTAATTGCTATCCGGAGGAATACTTACTCTACAAACTGCAACACAGCCTCTTCACTACTTTATTTTCCATCTTTCCCATTAACTTGTTTGTCTCTTTCTCTTCTCGCCCGGCTATCTCGTGTCTCTGGGACTAACCCTGGCGCTCCGTAATCAGGCCAGGTTGTACCCGGGTTACCCTGGGGCTCCTGTTGGGGTTCGGGTCCGGATTTCTAGCTAAACCTCGGCCGCTCCATCATTTAATAATCTTGGTCCGGCTCCCAATTTTGATTCGGACTAGATTTTGCTACTTGATCCTGCTCCTCTCCAAGGTCTTTTTCCGGGACTAGGTCCTCTCCAGGGCCTTTTCCCTAGACATCTGACAAACTCCTGCTAGTTTCCGGTTCCGGCTCCGGAAACACTTCCATAACGCTACAATCCAAGGAAAAACTCCAATTTGGCTCTTCAATCTCCCATTCCTCTCCCAAGTTGTTACTTACCTCGCCGGCTGTCGTGTGGTGTTCGGGTTCTGAGGTGCGGCCATCCTGGAGATCCTGCTCCATGGCGCTCCGGGTCTCCACTGTGTAGTCCGACCTGGCCGTTCCACCATCCCCCTTTTGCTGCTCAACCAGTCCCCGGGTTGACTCATCCGGGCCGACGGTGACCAGCTGATCCTTCTCATAGAACCGGTAGACCTTCAACTTGTTGATGTTAACAAGGATTCATGGGGTTGGGCTCGAAGTGGTCCACAGTGACCAGGAGGGCCGTATTGTTGGGTAACCGGTATTGTATCCGGTAAGGCCCAAACCACTGGGTCTTGAATTTCTCGGTGTGCTTCTTGTGGCCTTTAGGATACCAGAGCACGTGATCTCCTTGCCGGAAATCCTTTTGCTTCTAGTGTTGCTGACTCCATAACGCCTCGTCCCATTGCTTCAATCCAACATGGTCCAGGGCTGAAGATCAGTAACTATCTATCTGCTCTAAGTCTGCTACCCGGGTTGTCAAGACGCTGGTCGGGTTGTAGTCAGTCTGGCCCTTCGCCGTCTTTGTTGGCACAATATACTCCGTTGGCATAAGGGGGTAGTAACCCGAACACTAGCTCAAACGGAGTGTGCCCAATAGAGACTTTATACGCCGTGCGGTATGAAAACAACACCGTCGGAAGGTGCTCGTCCGAGTCAGTTCGTTGGTTATTCACAATTTTGGTCAAAAGCCGACCTATCTCCTTGTTTGTGCTCTCTGCCTGGCCATTACCCTCAGGGTTGTCTACATAGACGGATAGGGGCCCAAAGACAGCGGATAGACGGACAGTCGAACAGACGGATAGGACGGACAGCACCCTTACCGGACAGATGCCTAGAGTATTCTAGAGAATATCTCCTAAATCTACAGGAATATTCTAGAATATTTTAGAATACTTTGAATATTTTGGAATATTCTCTATGGGACGGACAACAGCCTCTATCGGACAGACAGCCGGACAGATAGACACTACCGGATGGACGGACGCCGGAACAACCATGATTACCCTGGGGATAATATGTGGTGGATGTCTGGTGTTGGAGCAAAAAATGATCTACGAGGTATTCGATTGCCTCGTTGATGAAATCAGTCCCCTGGTCACTGACTAGTGTCAACGGACATCCGTAGCAAGTCACGATCTGCTCATAGAGGAAACGGGCGGTAACCGCTGCGGAGTTGGTCTTCAATGCCCGGGCTTCCACCTACTTTATGCCGTAGTCGGTAGCTACCAGGATATACCGGCAGCCTGACCGTGATGCCATCGGCTTCATGGGGCCAATAAAATCTAGCCCCCACTTCATGAACGGCTCCGCTAGCATACTCGTCACCAATTGAGCTAGTCCAGTGTTCGCCATCCCTCCGATCCGCTGGCACTTATCACATGCCCGGCAATATTCAGAAACATCTCTATGGAGGTTCGGCCACCGGTAGCCGGTGTCAAGGTTTTTCTGGGCGGTGATCTCCTGGGAAAAATATCCACCGCTGATGTCGTTGTGCAACTCCTTCATGATCAGGTCCGATTGCACCGGGTCCAGTACTCGCCTGAGGACTAAGTCCTGGCCATGTTTGTGAAGGACTCTGTCAATGAGGGTGAATGGCAACTACTTCAGGATCAGCTTCCATTGCTATTCCTTTGTCAACTTTGGGCGTAGGATGCCAGTCCGGAGGTACGACACCACGTCCGGCAGCCACTCTGGCTGGACATAAAACAACCCGGCGTCGTTGATCTGGACTTCAATGCTGGTGGCCGGCTCTCCGTTGGGTAGTGGAGATAGGGCTACTACGACTCCGTGTGACTTCCCAGGCTTGTAGACCACTATGAAGTCATATTCCTGGAACAAAAGTAACCACCGGGCAATTCTTCCGGACACTTGGGGCTTGTTAACCAAATAAATCAAAGCCATGTGATCAACATAAATTACCACTTTATTATCCAATAGATAATGCCGGTACTTGTTTAAGGCATACACCATCGCTAGGGCCTCATGCTCTGTGGTCATATAATTCTTCTCGGCTGAATTCAACAGCCTGGATGCAAAAAAGATGGGTTGGTCCCCTTTGTCGGTCGGGTTCTGGGCTAGCATTGCCCCTACCTCAACGTTTGAGGCATCCGTATGGATGTGGAACTCCAAGTTCCAGTGTGGGGCGATCAGGATCAGGGCGTCCTAGTAACGCCGTTTGATGTCCAGCCAGGCTGCCTCACATTGGTCCGTCTAAACAAATTCTTCAGTCTTGCGCATGAGCGTGGTGATTGGCTCCATGATATGGGCGTAGGATTTAATGTAAAACGTGTTGAATTGGGCAAACCCGTTGAACACTTGAATGTCCGCCGGCTTTGTTGGCCTAGGCATTCGCTGGACTGCCTCCAGCTTCTTCGAGTGCAGAAACTTCCCGGCTTTAAACACAACGTGTCTTAAGATAATTCTAGAGAAGACCAGGAAGACACACTTCTCCGGATTCAGGCTGATGCCGTACTCCCAGCACTTCTCAAAACACTTCTGAAGCTTTTCAAGATGAGTGACCATGTCATTGTACATGGTAAAGTCGTCCAAGAACAACTTCATAAACACATCAATGTAGCCCCGAAAAGCTTTGTTTACCACTTGCTGCTAGGTCGGGGGTGCATTCTTCAACCCGAATGGCATAACGATCCACACAAACGCACCCCAGTCCATCACGAAGGTAGTCTTGTACCGGTCTTCAGGTGCTATCTTGATCCAATGGTACCCGGAATACCCGTCCAGGAATGAATACATATCATTCCCAGCCACCGTGTCGAGGACCTCCTTTGTAATTCGCAGTGGGTATGGGTCTTTCTTCGTGGCAGCGGGGTAGAAGTCAGCTAGGGTTACTCACTTTTGGGCAAAAAAAATATACCCTGTAGTGTACTTTTTGGCCAAAAAAAACTTGATTTTTCCCAATTTAATGGAATTAAAAGGTTTTTCTTCAGAAAAAAGTATGTTTCAAGATGGATCTATGCATGATGTATCCGATTGGATAAGAAATCAAAGAAAAAATCAACATTGAGTCCTATTTTGGGAGCCTTGAAGAAATATTGCGTTTTTTAGCAATAAAAGTGAAAATAAGTTTCTGATCTAGAATTTTCAATTATAGTATATGAACACATTATGGCATGAATGTGTCCCAAAACTTTTGAAGTATTTAACTTCCAAGAACTCTCAAAATAAGTATATTTGGCAAATGTCATATACTTTTGACAAGTATATACTGATGAAAGATATACCTACATTGGCCAAACCGTAAGTCAGAACTCAACATTTGTGGGGTTCTTAGACTTTAAATCAAGGCAATTATGACATTCCATCAATAGAATTCCAAGTACAATCCCACATTCGCACTATGCAACCAAAGAAGGTTCGTTACTCTTTCCAAAATCATTTGTGACACTATGAACATACCACCTTAGTGGACTTTCACTTAGCATTCAACTTCATGAAGTCATTGCAAATCCGGAGTTTTTCGTTCTTCTTCAGGACCACGAAGATGGGGGATAACCAAATTGCATCCTCCACAGGGCTGATAAATCCGGCTTGTAAAAGTTTGTCAAGGTCATTCTTGACAATACTTGCGTAATTCAGGTTCATTTGGTACTAGGCCTGATGAGCCGGGAAGGTTGTTCGGCCGTCCGTCCGTCCGGTTGTCCGTCCGGTAGAGGCTGATATCCGTCCGATAAGGGTCAACCCTAGTTTGACCATGACTCGAGGTAAATCAATTTACCCACTGCCACGAAGGCGACTACGTGGCTGACACGTCGACAACAGCGTTGCGCGTGTGAAGGGGGCGAGCGCGTATTTTAGGGGTCGGGCGCATACAGGAAAGGACCGGGCGCGTACCGTAAGTGGCCGGGCGCGTACAGAGGAGGACCTGGCGCGTACTGTGAGGAGTCGGGCGCATACAAGAAGGACCGCGTGCGTACCGTGAGGGGCCGGGCGCATACAGGGAAATATCGGGCGCGTACCGCAAGGGGCTGAGCGCGCGTGGTGAAGGGCCGGGCGCATACTTGGAGGGGTTGGCACGTCCGACCAAGGTTACGCGCGCGAGCTGAGGGTTGGGCGCGTGCGTCGATTGACTGCGCACGTTTGAAGGGGGGCTGTGCGCGTTTGTGGAGGGAGCTAGGCCAAGCACGTGGCGTCTGGGGGCGCGCACGTACGGGTATTGAATTCAGGGGTCGCGCGTGCTCTCTCACTACTTAACATGCATGAGCTTCATGTCGCAATGTGTATGAAAAATCTTAATCTTTTAGTTATCAAGAGATGGCAAAACACACCGTTACATCACAATGCTAGTACATATTCCAAAATGATCAACAATTTGCCTTCACTATTAATATGCTAAGTCAAAGTTGCTATATCTCATAGCGGAAGCAAGAGTCTAGAACTTCAAAGTTGAATGGTTTAGCCATTAGCTCAACAACCACTTTGGAGACTGTTGGATGTTTGATTGGATCTGGCTCCAGTAACTTGTCGATCTTCACTTGAAAAGCTGCGTAGTTGACAGTTGATTTGAAAAATGCTGAGTCGGATTCTTTCTCCCAAAACGCTCTAGCCATCCACCCAACGGGTTACAAATCAGTGAGTTGGGTGTATTGGTGTCGCCGCTGCATCACATCCAATGCCGTTTCCGAATCTTGTGGGCCGAATTTGTAAAACAACTCTCGAGCTACCCAATGTTGTCTACGGCATTGATTGTCAAGCTCCGTCTCAATCCGGAATCCATATTTTGATGGCTCTTCGTGTGATACTCGGCTCGCAATTCCCTAATCACAAACGCCAATGAAGACAGACCTTGGTTTCTCTGGAGGAAAGTGGAGAAGCACGTTTGTCGGAGCGATGTCATTGTGAATGACATTTGCCTTGTGGATTTGGGCCATGGTGCACATCAAAGCCCAAACAAATCTTGCTCTATTCTTCCGAAAGGCTAAGCATTGTACTGTATCCTCCGCCGAAATGTATGGAGCTGAAAGGATTGAGTTGCTAGAAGCCGCCGGATTTGCCTTTGAATCGACGGTTTTTAAAATGGGCCAAGCTACCACCATTCCACCACAATGTGTACTCCTCCATATTCTTCATATTCACCGCCCAAAACTTTATAACTCCTATTTGCAACATGACATATCATGATCTCGTGAGATCGTTGTCTAAATTTCTCCTTCGGTTGAGATGCCGTTGGCATTTTCCCGGCAAACTCCATGTATGCCAAAATCACTCACACCCATGATGCGGAGCTTCCGAACCTTTCCGTATCCACCAACGGCGTCATATCCGGAAAGTCCATAAACTCCGATGTCTTATAGAAGGAATTGCACACTCTGCAACATATGCGCCTCCATGGCTGACTTCATTGCTTGTTCATTCCAAGGCATGCCTCCCGTACAAGAGCTTGAAAACCTGCCGATGGGGGTCTTCACACCTTCGAGGAACTTGCAGAGTTCTAAGTCTCGAGGGTGATGATAGCCCCCTCGAGGTTTTTCACCTCACAATCGATACATTGAAGGCATTACTTGTGCATTGAGTGATTAATCTCTCCATGAATGAGGCATAGTGGTTCATGCCGTATGCATCCTTGTACGATTCAAAACTCTCTAGAGCGCGCTCGAATTTTGACTCGAGGTCGGCATGTAGGCACATAATTTCTGGCTCTCCCTTTTCCAAATAAACTTGACGGAATTGCACCACGTCAGTTTCACACCATCGACGGTAATATTGTATTGCCACACCTCGAAGAAATGTTGTATACTCCTTTGGTGGATAACCCGCATCCTTCTCATACGCATACATTTTTTGCTTCGCCCTCTTTGACGGTGCTTTCAGTTCATTGGAAGGATTGCGGCTTGACTCTGCACACCCGTAGGTGGAAGCTCAGATGCATCAAGAGCACCTAAATCAACATACTCGGGGCGCTTTCTAGTATAACGATCACTGGCCATTGCAACGATCACAACACTACACACACTAGAATTTTATTAAAAAAATCAAAACCTCCCCCCGACCCAATGTGTGGTGGCCCCCCTCTTAGTTCCAAGCAAAGTACAAATAGTACTAGGATAAGAAGCCGCTTGAGAGGAGCCTAGGTGATTGAGATTAGAATTTGTTCCATTTATAGTGAAATGAAAACCATGGCCTCGCATGCGCGTCCGCATGAGCCTGACCTAGGCGCCACGTGCCCGGCCTGCTCCCGCTCGCACCTGGCCGGTTCCCGCACGCGCTTGGCCGTTCCCGCTCCTGCCTGGCCCTAGATTCCACGCGCCCAACCCCTGATCTTACGCGCGAGACCCGTGATCCTACGCGCGAGGCCCCTAATCCTACGACTGATCTCCAATTTGTACGCGCGAGACCCCATCGTATGCGCCCGGTCCCCATACGGCATGCACCCAATCCTCATGCCACGTGCGCGCCCGCCCCACAGGTATAAATGGCCGCGCGCACCCAGCCCTGCTCACGAACTCCAATTGGAAATCGTGGCCTTCAACTATCTTTTTAAGGTGGGTGATTGCGTGATCTTTGATTGGCGCTCCAAATTTGCACACATTACTATGACGTAGTGCATCAACTTTGTTCTCGGTCTGAATAAATTAACATCACTACCTTGGATTATTTTGAAATCCAAGGTGGTAATTTTCGTTTGTTTTTTTTTAGAGCTTAGCGTGGTTAATGGATATTTTGGTAGATTGTTTTAGAGTGTTCCGCTATGGAAAGTGAGAGTGATCCAGAAGCCCAAAAGCAGCCACCAATGTGCACCGCGCTGAGGAACAGGGAGAAAGACAAAGATAGGCCAAGGCACGGGAAGCTCCAGGAGAAGCGGATGCACGTGTTCAACAGTCTGGCGAAAATTGCATTCGTGGGTTTAGGGTTTTTGAGCCATCGCCATGGTCTCTCCTCACTTGCAAGGATTACATTGAGAGGTGCCACATGTTGAAGATGTTTCCTCCACACCGCCATTTAATAAATCGTCGCACAAACAATGCGAATTTGAAGTATTGCATCGACGAGCAGTTTTGAACTCATACCCTCCAAGTGCAACAATACTTATACGAGCTCAAATTCATGCCCCACAATGATTGTCCCCTCTATCTTGCTCGCATGGTATATGCGGAGGTCATTCTCAATAAGCGAGTGATTTGGAGGACTGTGCGGAAAACTCCAAAAAAGCCAAGGGAGTGGATGCATGCCGATGTACCTAGGGAGCAGCATCCATTGTTCCTTTTTACGGCACTAGGGCCACAGAAAACGGATGGCCCAGAAAAACTACCTCGAGCAGAGTCAGATTCATCACCTGATTTGGACTTAGATGGACGTGTAGGTCGGCGTTCATCGACTTCTCTCCAATGGCGCGTACTTCACGAAAAAAGCGGCAACGAGTGAAGCTCCATCAAGTAGGACTTTTGATGGTTCAAGGAGGTGGCCAAGTAGATTTATCAATCGTAAATTTTGTTGGCGATGATGAACCCATAGCGAGGCTTGGGGGTGTTGGAGATGAAGAACCCATCCATGTTATGGATGAAATGCCAACGATGGATGTCATAGTCACCACTTCCAACACCAAGCATATAGCATCAGTGTCCGGAAGTACGACCGTCGATGCTCACCCAGAGTTTTTGGACACTATAAGCTTGAAGGATGAGATGATTCAATGTCTCCAAGAAGAGATTCAAAACATCAAGCTGCAATCCAATGAAAAGGGTGATATTATCACGAAGCAAGCAGTCGAGATAGAAGAGTTGCGTCGAGAACGTGTTGCAAGCCAAACTAATATTGGCGGTGTTGCTCGAGGTGTGGACGACACAATTCTCGACAATCTGGTTGGCAACATTACTAGCTGCTTGCTAGAGACCCCGACGAGACCGCCGCGTCAACGCTTTGCAAGTTGTCCGCCGGTTTTTCTACTACGACCAACTGTAGCAGCGCAGCCATTCGTAGATTCCATCGGCACCGAGGATTCTATGTCGTTTCTCCCACCCAATCCAAGCACATAACTAGTTCAGCTTCGCGGTACAAACGAAATCCTTCAAAAAAGGATTAGATCGGTGGGCAAGCAGTACTATCAATGGAAGGTGGCATGCATCTTGAATGTTGACCGTGCGAGGCAAATGGCAATAGAGGTCCAAAAGATTGACAACGAATATCTGACGAATAATAGGCGCCGTGACTTTGGACTCACATCTTGGGCATACATCGATGAAATGTTTCCAACTGAAATGCCAATGCATGATGGTAAATCTATTGACTAGGCAAAGTTGGGGTAGAACCACGCAGAGGCTATATCTTCTCATGCCCTTCGACCAAGCGGAAACGTGGAAGCACGCAAGTTATGGCCAACACCAACAAGCTTCACGCAAAATGAAGATGCTTGCCCGGTTTGTTCAAATCCTTTTGGGCCAAAAGGTGCATATGCTCTTGGCACGTGCCGGTGTTTATACCATCCAATGTGTCTCCTAGGTGGTCTCTTGACACGTAGGTTTTGCGCAAAGTGTAGAGCACCATTTCATAAGCGCTTGTATGATTTGTTTGGCCTCACCACCTACATGCCACCTAGATGGGAGTTGAACCCGGAGATTGCACCTGGGGACGCCTATGCTCAAAAATGGGGAGAAGATTTCGTGTGGAATTGGCGTGCAGGGTGCCACCAGTTACATAAGTCCAGTGTAAGCTTGCAATTTGGTTGGGAAAATGACCACGAAGAAATTGTACAAGTGGCCAAGAAGCTCATATCGGGAACCACCGCGGCGGATGTTGGTAAACGGAACTTCTTCTACCAAGTCATGGACGGTTATTGGGATGCTAGACGCAAGCTATTTCAATTCGGGCGACGTCCAGATGGGAAACTGTGGAATCACCAGGGACATGTGGTGTCAGAATTGGGAGAGGCCACTGATCTTGACCTTCGCAATGCGTTGCAATGGGAAGAATCACAGTGGAAGGAAACTTGGAAGGAGGAAGCTATTGACTTCTTTCATGAGGAACATAGTTCGGCGACTATGAAGACTCTCAAATCACTTCGAAACTCAAAAATGTTACGTGCTCTGATAAACTCGGATGGGCCTCACCGGAGGGCGCGAGCGGCTCGTAAATTGCTTGATGATGGGAGTGGAGCAAGTGGTGAACCAAGTGGAGCTCATGCGTGATGAAGTGGAGTATAGGCAAATAGAATGCAAGATGAAAGCAAAGCACTTATAACCATTTTGTATGTTGCGGCATTTGCATAGGCAATATAAGGACATCTTTAAAGCACTGACCCATT
This sequence comes from Bryoerythrophyllum caledonicum, assembly GCA_963971425.1. Classification (NCBI taxonomy): domain Eukaryota; kingdom Viridiplantae; phylum Streptophyta; class Bryopsida; order Pottiales; family Pottiaceae; genus Bryoerythrophyllum; species Bryoerythrophyllum caledonicum. Next base: position 27,127,195 of record OZ020514.1, read on the forward strand.
TCCAACAGCTCCTTTGAAACATTGAAATGATTTTGTAACATTTAACTCCCTCAATTTGCAAGAACTGAACTTTTCACGGCCCGTGTTTGCGCGCGCCCGGTCACTGTTCGCGAGCGCCTGGCACCAAAGTGCACACCCCCCGCCCCCATTCGCGTGTGCTCGGCCAGTGTTCGAGCGCGCCTGACCTCAAAGCACACGCGCCCGGCCCAAAAGCGCGCGGGCTCGGCCCCTGTTCGCACAAGCCCGGCCTCCGTTCGCGTGCTCACTGCCTTAAAGCGCATGGGGCCGACCTTTGTTCGCACGCGCTTGGCTCCCATTCGCATGCGCCCGGCCACGATGTTTGTATCCGGTCGATGATGATTAGTACGCACCCGTTCCATCTCGTACGCCCGCGGCCTACGGGGGGCATGGGTGCCTCACTATAAGTTTGGAAATCGTGGCACGATGGGCCCACTTCCCAGGCACTTTGGCCTGCAAGTGCCACGTGGCGGCTGCTTGCTAAGCACTATTGGAAAGTATTTTACAGTGTCTATTGACACCCTTTTACTACTGGCACCCCTTCACGCTAGTTTCAAGCATGGACTCAAGTGGCCCTTCTAAGATTCGGGATTCCGAGAAGAGAATGAAAAAACGACAGCGTAATGCAAGACGAGTATGCATCCACAAGCACAAGAAACCCAGTCACATATTCAACGATGGTGAGCTCAAGGCATTTTGAGGCTGGGGAAATGTACCAAGTCCGTGGACATTTACAGAGTGTGCAAAATACATTGTCTGGTGTCGTTTGGGACGAATGTGGCCGCATTTGTGGTATTCGCAACTTCGGCGGTATTTCAAGGATAATTTAAATTACTACACCAATGATGTATTCAAAGAGCGGCGCATCCAAGCAAACCACCACATCTACAATAAGGTGAAGGTTCACCGGAACGAGGTGAATCTATCCATTTTACGTATGGTGTATGCAGAAATTATACTCGGAGTAGTAGACGATTGGAAGACGAAGGAAATACAACCAAACTCCAAGATGACACCAGTATCCACGGCGACACTACCAATAGAGCACAAGTTTCCGGGCCAAGCTCTAGGAAAAAAGGCCGAGGAGGTTGAAGTTCCAAACGAGGAAGTTGTGTGGTCTGACACTTCTAGTGACGACTAGAACATTAGATGTGACTCATCTATTCGCAGGGAGATTGAAGGCTTCATTAAATGCCACTGGCTCAATTCTACCCTACAAGAAATACCGACAATTGGAGAAGATTCCGGCAAGGAAGAAGATACGATTTGAGATGGACGCGGTTGCATACAAGAACATCAATGAAAACCTAGAGTCTTCTGATGATGTTCCAATTGGACGAGAGGCTCATCTTCAACTTCTTGCTAAATATAAGCAGAGTTTACAGGAAAACAAGAATCTATTAGAAGTAGATTGCCACAACATAGAAGAACTTCAGAAGTTACGCACACAACTCCAAGAAATGGACGATCAAATCCAGGAATATGCAAAGTTGGTGTTTACTTTAAAGTCGTAGCATTTGATAGCAACGGAAGTAGTGCCATGAATGATAAACGGGCAATTTTGTAACATTTTGAAATCATAGACATTGTGAATTTTGTAAATTGCACTTCATTTGTAAATGGCTTTAGTTCAAAACAATGTTGTTTATCTCTGACGTTAATTAAGTTTGTATGGTTCAGCATGTTTTCAGTACATTCTCATAGATTTTTGGAAGATAGAAGTCAAATCATTTGAGCCAACCAAATAAATTCACTAAATTGTAATATTGCCAAAATTGTAGTAATATATCGTTACAACGAAAAAAATTGCCATATATAAACCCAATCTACCCACTCTATGCAATTTTTACTTTTATAGAAATCATGGATATTGCAAATTAGTAAATATATGTAGATGATCCGTTATGTAAACTTGATTGAAGTTGACATTGGCATTTCTATATGTCGGAAATGGAATTTTTGAAATTAGAATATGTCAAGTTCTCTCCACAAGGTAGGTGCTTGATCCAGAAATGTGCACGCCCGACCCTGCTCGAACGCGCCCGACCAGCCCCATCTCATATGCGCGCAGCCCCATCGCGATCGCGCGTAGCCCCCCCACGTACGCGCGTAGTCCTGTCTTGTACATGCACAGCCCCATCGCGATCGCGTGCAGCCCTCTCGCGAACGTGTAGAGCCCTCTCGCATACTTGGTCAGCCCTCTCGCGTACGCGCACAGCCCCCTCGCATATGTGCACATCCCTCTCGCGTACGCCCGCAGCCCTCTCGCGTATGCGCACAGCCCTCTCGCGTACGGGCGCAACCCCTTCTTGTACGCGCGCCTCTCGGTAGTAAACGTCCGCCATAGGTCACTGATTTTCTATAAATATTAGATATCAAAGTTATGGGCCCGACTTTCTAGGCGCTTTGGTGTGCAACTACCACGTGGGGGCTACTTGCTTGGCACTTTTGGGAAGTTTTTTACGGTGACTATTGACACCTTTGTATTTCTCCACCTTCGTATTTCTCCTCCTCGTCACGCCAATTCGAACCATGGATTCTAGACAACCATCTACCACTGGCAGTTCCCACGGGAAACGACAACGTGATAAACATCGCGCACGCAAAAAGCAGAAGAAGCGCCTTCACGTGTTGATGGATGAAAAGATGAAGGCATTTTCTGGTCGAGAGGCAGTTCCAAATCCATGGACATTTGCACAATGTGCAAAATACATTGGATGGTGTCATTTGGGGCACCTGTGGCCATACTCGCGATATTCACTAATGCGACGTACAAATAGGGCCAACTTGGGGTACTGCACCAATGAGATCTTCAAGGAGCGTTGCATCCAAGCGTACCAGCACATTTATGACAAGGCGAAAGTACACCACAACTCGGTAAATTATTCAATTTTACAGATGGTTTACGCGGAGGTGGTACTTGGCGTACCGGTTGATTAGAGGACAATGGAAATCCAAACAAACTCCAAGATGGCGCCAATCATTGGATTAACAATACCATTTGTGCGGAAGTTTCCGGGAGAAGGTCTCGGGAGAACCATGGAAGTTGAACCTTCGGATCAAAAAATTGAGTGGTTCGAAACTTCATCTGACGACTCGGATAATGGATGTCATCCGTCTGTGCGTAAGCAAAAAGAATTTTCCTTCAAATCACGCTTGAACAAAGAGCCGTCGGTTTCACAAGAAGAAGGGGATGCCACAAAGACGGATGCGATACCTGAGGAGGGAGTGGATAATAAAAAAAAGTTCACGAAGGGTGACTGGGTGAGTTGTGACGATTATCTTGTAGTTTTGAATCGACTAGAAGAAAGCTTGAAGATAATCAAGGATCTAGGAGAAGAAATTGAAGAGAAGGAAAATGAAGTTGCGGAATGCCACGAAAAAATTCAAGAATTGAAGGAACAAATTCGGGACAAAGACCAACTTCTTGCTATTCAGACTGGCTATAGTGGAGTTTAGAACTACAATAGTGCTAAAAATGTACATAGAGCAATGTTGAAACGTATTGGAACAAGAGCTTTCGGCAATTTTGTAACTGCCATTAAATATTGAGTGAAATTTTGTACATTTAATAAAACCTTGTATATTGAGTAGCATCATGTATATTTAGTGGAATTTTATGAGATTATTTGCATATCAAAATGTACAGTGTTGCAATGTTTCAATATATCGACGAATTAGTGCAAACCTTGAAGTATTTTGGAAGAATCTAAACCGTGCGCGCCCGACCCTTAGAGTACGCCCCCGACTGCACAATGCACTCGCCCGGCCCCAAATCGTGCGCGCCCGGCCACACATTGAATGCGCCCGACCCCAAAGCGTGCGTTCCCAGCCACATAAAGTACGCGCACGCTCTAACATTGTGCGCTCTCGACCCTAGAGCGTATGCGCTCGCCCCCACATTGTAAGCACCCGGCCCTAGAGCATACGCGCACGCCCCCACAGTGTGCGCGCCCGACCCACAGCGTGCGCGCTTGGCCACATAGAGTACGCGTCCGACCACATAGAGTACGAGTGCGGTCCCTCTTGTGCGCGCCCGACATCAGATGTTCATGCTCCAGCATTATATAAGAATCATATGCGATGTGCTTGACTCACCTCACATCCTTGGCTTCGTGTATTGGAACTCCTTATTGGGCTCTTTGCACGAATCTACAAGTTTGTGATTGACCTTTGGGTCCACATCTTCTATTAGCACATAATTTCCTATTATTTTTGATGAATTCTCTTTGGCACGATATAGCGCGCCAATTTTATTGTGATGTCGTCCCAACAAAGGGCTCAAACGATGGAGTCGGCCCCATGGTTCACAATTAACAAGAAGGGTCAAGTGACATGTGTTTGGTGCAATTACACGTTTGCATACAAACGTGGGAGGTGCATGTCACACTATCGGTATCGACAATGGACGAAGACTTCGTGCACTAAGGCCCGAGCAGCTGTTAAGGCCCGTTTTAAAAGATGCGGGAATATTATTCCTATTAGGATGACCGAGGCGGAGATCGTTGGCCTTTCTAGCTCACCAACAACATGTTCCACTGAACCTTGTTCTAGCAAATGGATCCAACAAGGTAGTTCTTGGAAACTCAAAATGAGGAGAACACGCAATCCACAAATCCTCTAAGCCAAGTAGCATCATCAACACCAAGATGTGTACGACAACGGAGCTTCCCAGAGCCTTACCAAATAGAAAAACGAAAAGAGTTGGACGAATTATGGGCACAGTTTTTTTATGAAGCAAACGTTGCATTCAACGTGGTTAGACATCCAACCTTCATCAAGGCCACACTCGCAAAGTTAAAAGCGGGTTTCAATTATACACCGCCATCATACAATGCCATGAGGACAACATACATTGAGCCTCTAAAAAAAAGTAATAGACCTTGTGGACAAGAAGACCGGCGTAGATATTGCCAAGTATGGGGCAACAATATGCTCGGACGGGTGGGACAATGTTACACGTCGCCTTCTCATGAATATCATGCTCGTATGCCCAATGGGTGATATCTTCTTGGAGTCTATAGACACCACGAGTATGAAGAAATCTATAGCATATAGAGTGGACCAATTGAAAAGTTTTATCCGTGAGGTTGGACGATTGAACGTGGTCCTAGTGTGCACCGATAATGCTTCAAACATGTTGGGGGCAATGCAGAAGGTCAACAATGAGAACCCGCACATATATACTCAAGGGTGTTGTGCACATATTTTGGACCTCCTCCTTGAGGATTGGGGGGAGGAAGACAAAAGAAGAGCAACGCCGGTCTAAGGAAACTACTACCCCCTTTCGAGGATAGACACTTTAGTTTCTAGTGACCAATAACAAAGACCACGAATGGTCAGAGCCTGGATAAGGTTAGGTGTTAGGGCAATTCATTAGTTTGTTTACTGGAATGGTGATCGCCAAGTCGCGAGCTCTTTGTTGGTTGGGGAGAGTGTTTGTCCCAAATAGTTGGTCTGGGTTCGAACTCGGATGGACTCATCTGATCAGGTGTGGGGTATGTAGTGACTTGGCACTGCTCAATGATTAATCATAAGTAGTAAAATGAGTTGTGTCAACCAACAGCCCACTTCATGCGTGATTTGAGACAATGCAATCATTTGCTATCACAATAAAGTAGTTTTTAGCTATTGAAAGCTTTGACTTGTTATCAAGGTAAAGTAGCTTTAGCTATTTATAACTTCAAGTTTTTAATTAGGGTGGGTCTTGTAATTGAGGCAGGGGTTGATGATTTTCTATTTTTCTTTTGTGGAGGAGGACATGGATAGCATTTTGTATAGCAATGGTGTTGATGTTTTTGAAGGTATTTTGGATGATGGTTTTAGGTATTTTAAATTTGTCTTCGATCAATTTCATTAATGGGATGTGTGTAGCTCCTCAAACACCAGTTGTGATGACAATAAGGGGGTCAATTTTCCAGCCTCTAGCAACAATATTTTCAGTTAGTGGTCTGTATTTGTTGATTTTTGCTTCTAAAGTTTCTAGGGAGAATCTATGGTTACAGTAGTGAATTCAATAAATTTTATGGTGAGATTTTGTTCGACATTTTCAAGGGGCTCATTTTCGTAGGGTAGACCTTTGACACAGAGTATATCACGTCTGAATCTGGCGTTATACTGGCATCTATGAGTACCACATGTACAGTAGGGTGACATTCAAATTGGCGTTTGGGCAATTCCAGGGATGGTGTCCCACACTGCTGCCAACTTTGACGCCCTCCACTGGGCTAAAAAATTGTTCTTTTACCCTGAAATTTTGGGAACAGCATTACCTCTATGTTAAAAACATGCATACCAAATTTCAAGTCCAGAGGACTTATAAAACAAAAGATATTAAAAATTAACCACCATGGGGTAGCTGTGAGAAAAGTTTCTCAACCGCCAACTTTGACACCATCCCAAGGATTGAGGAAATTTTTTTGCCCATGGAATTTTTGGAGTGAGAACACCTTTATGTTGATTACATGTGTGGAAATTTTCAAGTCCAAAAAATGCACAAAAAAATCACATCCCAAATCTACCAACATGTGTAATTGTGAGAAAAAAAGGGAAAAACCATTTTACTACTTCCAACTTTGACACCCTCCCTAGGATTGAGGGTTTGTTATTTCAACATGAAATTTTTGACACATGGTAACCTTTATGTTGATAACATGTGGGAAAATTTTCAAGGCCAAAAAATGTATTCAAAAGAAGATATTCAAAATCTACTAACATGGGGGTTAGTTGTGAGAAAAGTTTCACAGCTGCCCACTTTGACACCCTCCCAAGAATTCAAAAAATTTATTTGTCCATGAAATTTTGGGTATGAAGTCACCTTCACGTCAAATACAAGTGTGGAAAATTTCAAAATCCAAAAGATTTACACAAAAAAACATATACCAAGTCTACCAACATGTATTGTTGTGACAAACAAAGGGGAAAGTTTACCACTACTTCCAACTTCAACACCCTTCCTAGGATTGAGTTTTTGTTGATACATAATGAAATTTTGGCCACAAGATCATCTCTTTATTGGTAACATATGAGATAGATTTCAAAGCCAAAAGATGTATATACAAAAAAAATTATTCCATATCTACCAATGTTTGTAACAATGAGAAACTATATTGAAGGGGCATATTGAGAATGTCAAATTATCTTTGACACCTCGTACTCTTCATTGATTTTATTCATGTGACTAAGCTACCAAACATAAATGCATCTTGAAAAGATCAATGAAATCTACATGTAGAATTGCAGAGTTGTTTTGTGTAGAAGAATCCACTTGTCATAAGGTTTGGTGTGCATTATGCACGTATGACGAGTTTTCTCCTCCAAATATCTGTTGAGCACTATGTAAAGGAAATGTTGTGTGTATTTTGTCATGTGATTTGTAATAGAGTGAATGTTGAGATGGTATTGAGAGTGAATGTTGAGATGGTATTGAGAGTGAATGTTGAGATGGTATTGAGAGTGAATGTTAAGATGGTATTGAGTGGACATATTAGATATAGGATGAGTGTTGTTGACTGATTAAGTAGACAAATCACATATGGGCTGATCCATTGAGTGGGCATGTCACATATGGGCTGATCCATTGAGTGGGCATATCAAATATGGGCTGATTTATTGAGTGGATTTTTTTTTTTTTTTTTTGAGTGTTGTTGACTAGTTTACTGAGTGTTGACGAATCACATGTGGCATGAGTATGTCCAAGAGTATTTTTTGGTTCACTCAATTGATGCACATGCCATGGTTATCATCTAATGCACATGCCATGGTTATCACCTAATGCACATGCCAATGTGAGTGTTATGTTGTTGATTGATTTATTTAGTGCACATGCCATAAGCTGAGTCCTTTGTGTTTACTGAATTATATAATCCAATTGCCATAGGTTGAGTGTTATATTGATTACTTATTGAAGAGCATTTAGTATTGTATCATCATAAAAAATAGTCTATGATGGCAATTTCAGATTAAATCCGTGCTCGCATTACAGGTTTGAGTGAGGGAGGAAATACAGGAGTTCAAATTGCAGCCAGTACTGGAGTTTCTGTGAGAACAGTTCAGAGGTTAGTAAAATCGTTTAAAGAAGATGGAACTTATAAGCGCAAACCTTGCGGTGGAAGTCAGGCTAAAAAACTTAGTGAGAGAGATGTGAATAATATTGTGCGTTATGCAAAAACTCATCGTCGTTCCTCGGTCTCAGAGATTACTAATATGTGCCGTACTCAAGTGTGTAGACGTACTATTCAAAGGGTATTACATAAAAGTGGTATTTTTAGTCGAATTGCAGTCAAAAAACCTTTCTTGACATCCCATCACATGTCTCAACGGTTAGCTTTTGCTCAGAAGTACCATGGATGGAGTCCAAAAGAGTGGGAGCATATTGTTTGGACAGATGAATCTACTTTTGAGATTGGAAAAAGTTCTCGGCAAATTCATGTTTGGAAAAGTGCATATGAGCGTTATTCATCAAGTTGTATAGTTCCTACTTTTAAAAGCTTTGAAATCTATCTTGTATGTTACCAATAAAGAGATGATCTTGTGGCCAAAATTTCATTATGTATCAACAAAAACTCAATCCTAGGAAGGGTGTTGAAGTTGGAAGTAGTGGTAAACTTTCCCCTTTGTTTGTCACAACAATACATGTTGGTAGACTTGGTATATGTTTTTTTGTGTAAATCTTTTGGATTTTGAAATTTTCCACACTTGTATTTGATGTGAAGGTGACTTCATACCCAAAATTTCATGGACAAATAAATTTTTTTGAATTCTTGGGAGGGTGTCAAAGTGGGCAGCTGTGAAACTTTTCTCACAACTAACCCCCATGTTAGTAGATTTTGAATATCTTCTTTTGAATACATTTTTTGGCCTTGAAAATTTTCCCACATGTTATCAACATAAAGGTTACCATGTGTCAAAAATTTCATGTTGAAATAACAAACCCTCAATCCTAGGGAGGGTGTCAAAGTTGGAAGTAGTAAAATGGTTTTCCCCTTTTTTTCTCACAATTACACATGTTGGTAGATTTGGGATGTGATTTTTTTGTGCATTTTTTGGACTTGAAAATTTCCACACATGTAATCAACATAAAGGTGTTCTCACTCCAAAAATTCCATGGGCAAAAAAAATTTCCTCAATCCTTGGGATGGTGTCAAAGTTGGCGGTTGAGAAACTTTTCTCACAGCTACCCCATGGTGGTTAATTTTTAATATCTTTCGTTTTATAAGTCCTCTGGACTTGAAATTTGGTATGCATGTTTTTAACATAGAGGTAATGCTGTTCCCAAAATTTCAGGGTAAAAGAACAATTTTTCAGCCCTGTGGAGGGCGTCAAAGTTGGCAGCAGTGTGGGACACCATCCCTAGAATTGCCCAAACGCCAATTTGAATGTCACCCTACTGTACAAGGTAGTACTTGTTAGGGACAGTATTTTCTTGGGGATTGTTATTGAAAGTGCCTGCATTCATGAGAATAAAGCATCTGGATTTTTCCGAAGAGACTAATAATTTTCTGATTTCCCATACTACTTTATTGTGCCTTTTAATACGAAGTGAATGAATGTGTTGTTGTCTACAAGTGAGTAATACGTGTAGCCATATATCATGATCTAATGAGTTGCAAATGGAGCAAGTAATGGAGGGATATCTTTCTCTACCAAAACAAAGTTGTTTTCGGGCCTGGCCCATATATGTTCCAATGCAGAATTTCATGAGGCACATTTTTTGTTTATCAAATATGGTGGGGTTGTTCCAAAATTCATTAGAGAGTTCATTGTCAGTATCTCTATTACTTGTCCATTTACAGATATTAGCAGTTTGTCTGGCCATGATTTCGAGGTTGTATTTTTTGTTATGTTTAGTGATCTGTTTTTCCAGAAACCGAACGGGGCCTTTGTCAGGTGTGTCAAACATGGAAGGCCAATCATCTTTTTGATAATAATATGGAGTAGCATGAGCGTGTTCGTATGGATGTGTCGCGTTTCTGTGTGCATGGTGAGTACCATCTTTTGCTAGTTTATTTGCTTGTTCATTTCCATCAATATTGACATGGGCTCTTACCTTATGTAATGTGATTGGTTGTGTGCAACTTTGGAGTAATTGTACCATAAAGGCAAAGTGGTTTGGTTTGGGTGACTATTATGTAGTGTAGGATGTTTTATTTGTGTGTTTAGTAGATATAGAACGTTTAGGCTATCTGTGAATATATGTGCAGGTTCATTTGGGTATTGAGTCTTGATGATTCTCAAAGTTTTATGTATTGCTATCATCTCTGCTTGTAGGATATTTTGATGGCCATGTAACCTTTTGGCATTATTAAGTCCTTTTGGGCTATAAATGCCATATCCCGCTCTTTCTCTTCTCCATATTCCAGGGCTTGTTTCTTTGGGTTTTTTGAACGAGCCATTGGTGTAATGACTGAACTCGGTGTAATGACTGAACTTTGGCAGCTAATCGGGCCCAATGTATAGCTTGTTGTGTGTTTGTTTCGTTATGTGGATGGGCATACCCAATGCCCTTCCATTTGTGTTCAAAGGCTTTACCAAGAAATCCAAATATTACATCTCGTGGAAATGGTGAGAAAAATTGGGCGAGTTGTATAGGGCATGTCACTGGTGATGAGAAGTATGAGTGGTTAATATTAAATGCTGATGTGAGATAATCTAATATCGGTGTTGGTAGTGTGTATTGCGTAAGTTTTAATGGATCGTTTTTGGGGATTCGGTATTTGTATCTTTTATATAACCACACAATTTCAGTTTCAAATGGTTGTGAAGGTGGTCCTAGTCCGTGTGGATTGTTTTTTGCTATATGATATTGGTTCCATAGCGAGTGGAGTCTATTTCTTGGAATGGTGATAAGGTGTCTGCCATTGTCTTCATATATGTGGGCCACATCATGTTGTGTTTGGATGGAGTTTACATTTGTTTCTATGTCGCTGAGGAAGACATATTTACAGACCTCGTTTAGAAGGCAAAACAAATTGCATTGTATATCCAGAACCACCATGTGTCCATGGCTCTTTTTCGTCGATTTTCGCCAAAATTGTCTCTGTTGTGGCCAACAGCAACAAGGTTTGCATGCAATTACATAATGATCCATCGACTCTTGAAAGTGAAGAATGCCCTAGAGATGGTTGTCATAGATCCAACATGGATATCCTATGTATCCTCTCTTTTTGATAAGCAGAACGGGCACCGTGCCCATGCGAAGGCATCGCATGTGCGGGCCATTGTTCTAGACGAGACTTTCTGGCATCGGTCACTAACTTTGATTTTGTAGTGGCACCAGTACTATAGGCATTGCGGACTTTTGATGGTGACACTCCATCAATGGGAATTGCTTGGGTAACCATGAACAAGCTAAAGGAGCACGTGTTCAAGCTGCGCAATGAGCCGTTCAACATGCCTACCGAAATTGCAACTCGATTGGAAGGATCATTCCTTGCCCGTGGGAGATGATGACGACAGATCTTTATTATGCAGGAGCCTTATTGAATCCTTATCTAGCCAATAACTTGGAAATTCAAAACAATGGTGAGGCCAAAAGGGCCCTAAACAGGGTTGTTATGACGCTCTGTCATCCACTCGGAGTGTCTTTTCGGAAGTAATGATCGAAATAATGGAGTATGAAGAATTGCAAGGCCCATATTCATCATTGAAGCTCGAGAGATTGAAAACAACAATCTATTGCCTCACCAATGGTGTAACCGTGTGGGCGGGCAATCATTGCCTATCATTTCAAAGCGTATATTAGCACAAACCTGCTCGACCTCCTCATGTGAGCGTAATTGGAGCATGTATTTGTTCGTGCATAGTTGTAATTCGGAAAATTCACCTTCGCTAAACATCCAAGATTCACACAAGTCTCTCCATGATTCTAAATTCTTTCCGGGATGGTTTAGCGTCAATTATTAAGTAGTCTGTCTTTAATTATAGGTCAAAAGCTATCTTTCTATTGAATTGCTTAAGTTTATGCACTCGTTTTTAGGGAATTAAGCCTTAAAACATATCACACTTAGCATTCCACTCTTAAGGTATTAATCCCAAGGATTTAAGTGCTTAGGTAGAGCCTTGCTCCTCTAAAGAGCCTTGCTCTTGATTTAACAATGAATATGCACGTTTGTTACTTTCCTATACTTTTGCCATCTTCGGCCCTTGGATACTATCCATTGCACTCTTGGTTGATTACTTAATTAATTCCATTTAGAATTCACGAACTTACCTCGTGCAATTCGCTCCACTTCTCACGTCCGTCCTACGGTTCACGTACTCACAAATCCAAGTACTTATCACAAGTGTTAGTCTCGAACAACACACAAGTTAGGATAAGCTTCTAAATATTTCTACTCTAAGTCTGGACTTAAGTTTAACCTATCTATTAGTCCTTAACACTTAAATACAAAAAGAGTATCTTCACTGTTACACTTGCATGACTTAAGTTCTGTAACTCAGACTTAAGTTTTATCATTTAGACTTAAGTTTTCCCTCACTCAGACTTAAGTTCTAACACTCAGACTTAAGTCATGTCATTTATACTTAAATCCTTCCTCACTGTAAACTTAAGTTTTCTTATTTACACATGCATAAGACTCCCGTCTTATATCTTAATACTTAAGTTTCCACACTTAAACTTAAGTCTTACATCAATTACTTATGCATTCCTCTCATTAATGCATTAAGTTTCTTACTCCAAATTAATTTCTAAATGCCTTACATACACTTAGAATTATTACATTAATATTCAAAATGTCACTTTGACATAGTTAGGATCGTCCCTAACTTTATCTCTTGAAGATTTAATATTAAGTATTCATATTTCACTCATATGCAATACATTAAATTTAATTCATCAACACACATAATTTCATGTCACATAAACAATTAGGATGATTTTCTAATTTCTACAATGAAGATCTAAATAAATAAATAATGCATTTATGCATAAGAATTTAATCACAATTAATACCTCATGCATACAATTGCATTCATAAAACACAATATCAAATTTATTCAATGAAGTTCAAATATTATTGAAATTATACATATGACTCAAGTCACACACAAGACTCTACACATGCAAATTCAATAATGATTATATATTAGTAATTTCACACATAACATAATACTCTTACAACATAAGAGATTTCTTCAATTACTAGCTTTTTCACCTAAGCTAGGGCTCACTCCAATCTTCCTCCAAGGAATGTCTATGGTAATGGCCAAGAATGCTAAAAATTCAAGCTAGTCATTCTACTCAAATCTAAGAGGCACACCTCTTGGAAAAACAATTTTTCCTATAATTAACCATTAAGATTAATTCCACTAAATCCTCACATCTATTCATATCAGATATGAAAAGGCACACCCTTCCCAAAGGGTGCGAGTTCAACCCTTTTCTCATTAATACTTATATCTTAGATATGAATAGGTACTTCTTGATTAATTAACTATTTAATATAAACTTGATCATTAATTATTTGATTCTCCATATATCTAAAATCCTTTTTACAATTAATTTTATGGAAAAAGCCATTTTTAGGATTTAGGCTCTACAATAGTAAGAGCCAAAATCACTTGGGAGTGAAGAAAGCAAAAGATTTAGTTTATATCTATATGAATAGTCGATTGCTCTGAGAACGTGCTCGACCGGACCGAGTTCGATGGTATGAGGAGAATGTGTATTTGGAGGAGTCTGATCTAGATGGAGGACTTTCATCAAACAGAGAGGACGAGGGCTTGGAGTTGGATGATGGGGGTTATAATTGGATGGGTGGCGATTGGGAAGTTGTGGGACTCCGTTCCCACATGATGCCGGAAGTTAATCTTAAAATCCGTTAAAAACAAAATAATTAGTTAAGTAGTTACGATACTTTGTGCTAGAATATAGCCTATGATCTTTATGTAAGAATACAGACGGATGGATCCGGCTGCAAACCCTAAATGAGCCTAAAACTACAAAATGCAGAGCCGGAGTAGTTAATGGAATTTTGGGACAGTCTGCCATCCGGAACCGTCATCCGGAGCTGTCACCATCAACTATCATCATGAGCCGTACTAACGGCCAGACTACTAAAGGCCATGGCTCAAGGGAAAACTCTTTCTTTTCGTTTCATCTTCGCGTATTGAGGCTCCGCTCAAGAGCTCTCTCTCTCTCTCTCTCTCTTCCTTTCTCTTTCACTCTTGCGGTTTTCTAAACCTGTGGCCATTAGGGTTTGAAGCTTAGACGGTTAGAACGGACGTGCGTCCGTTAGGGAGGGTTTTGGTGAGGGTTTTGGTGAGGTTGGTGCGTGCAGGGACAACGTTGAAAGTCTGTGAGGAAGTAAGCAGGACTCATGAAGATGGTCCCTATGGCAAAGAAGAAGAGAATGGATAGAGATGGCCGTGGACGGAGAGACGAAGAACCGGCCGTGGTGCTCCCTCCCTTGACACGTGTTATTCCGAACATCCTAGCAGACCCAGACGATTACAACCTGCAGAAGGAGAGCCTGAAGACGATGGAGTGCGAAGGGTTGCTTGAAGTTGCCTGGGGGATCCGGGAGGAGGTCTACGTCCAAGAGCTTGTAGGCACTCCGGAGGAGAAGTACAAGGAGTTGATGCGGGCCCATTCGGTTTTTAAACCCTATTTTCCATCCGGAAAAGCCGAGGCGGGTGGTGGCAAAATGGGCATGTACTTTCCTCAGCGCATTTCGGGGAAGATCGTCGTAGACTGGGGGACGCTCATGACTGAGATGATCAACCGTCTCGTGGCCAACCTCCAGAAGGTGAAGAAATCGGCAACACTTCTGGCGTCATATGTGGTGCACCTCTACTATCACCACCAACAGCTCACTCCGGCGGAGGTGAGACAATTTGACAAAGTACTCAACCTCCAGAAGTACGGAGGTAAAGAGTCGGAGGAAGAATCCGGAGGGAAAGAGTCCGTGCCAGAAGCAACAAGCACAAGTACTCTAGAAGGCAGGAGACCCAAAACAAACCTCGGAGGGAGAAGCCAGTGCCGGAGAGTCTGATCATACGCAGCTCCTCCGCATCGTCCGGAGAAGACGAGTCCGGACCATCAACGGAAACTAGCCGGAAGAAGAGGAAGATAGACCGGGAGGACTCCAAAGGTCAACTGAAGTAGATGGACGAACTCATGCTCGAGATCGGCTGGAGAGTTGGTCTCCTTAAGGAGACCAACTACATCATCACCACTAGCGTAGAACAAATCTTCCGGAGTCTCGAAGTCGACCGGCTGGAGGATGCCATCAACAAGGTGGAGGAACTCCGGAGCAGGGAGACCGACACAAAGACACTGCATCTTCAAATCTCCACTATGTACCAGGCCAGCACGGAGATGGACAAGAAGGTGAAGCACTATCTTCAGGAGACATCTCTGGCGGTGGTGGCCCGGAAACAAGCGGAGGCAAAGGCCAATGCATCCGCAGCAGCCATTACGGAGGTCCGGAAGGCCCGGGAATTTCCGGTTGACATGATCAACCAGAGCCAACTCTTCACCAAACTCGTGGAGAAGAAGGAGAAGGTGACGAGGGACAACATCATCCGGTTTCTCCTGGACCAAGCGGAGAAGATGGGCCATACCTGGGAGCAGATGAAGTTGGTAGTCGACAACATCACCCAGGTGCTTCCGGAAGACCCAACAGCACCAGCACCGCAAGACGCCACGACCCTTAAACTGACCGCGGCCCCTCCGGAACCACCATAGCCCAAGACAACTCCAGCTCCGGATACCTCACGGAATCCGGAGTCCCTCGACACTAAAATAGATCACCTCAGACACCAGCGAAGGATATCGTACCTCCCAACCCTAGTACGAGTGAGATTCTGAAGAAGCTGTCGAATCTGCTGTCCCCACTCAACATGCGCCTGCCAGATCCTCTGGCAGAAGACGACCTCCCAACACCACTGAAGTCCGTATCCCGGAGATTGGCGCCCAGGCCAAGGAGTCCTTCTGGAAGCTACAGAGACTTGGTCCGGGAGACCAGTCAGTGTGCGGTTTGTAGAGACCGTAATCCTCCGGAATGCACCCAATCGACACTAAGTGCTTCCAAAGTAACCGCTCCGGTTTCGTTTCCACAGAGACCTAATGTTCTTTTCCAAATACTCCCATTTACTTAACTTATCACAACAATCGTTTACAAGTTAGCTATCTTCTTAACTTACGTATGGTAGATCCGGATCCTTCCGGAGTCCGAATTATGTACAACGATTTCCGGAAAGTAATTTCCGGAAGTCGGTAGGATAGTTTGATTTGTCTCTGTTCCTCCTCAGACGATCTCTTGGAGTTTTTAAGCGAGTGGCCGGAGTCCACTGATCTTGTTTTGTGTAAGTGGCTAGATTTCCCACTGCCCTGTGACTTTAAGTGGCTAGGCACCCACTGTCCGGAACTTACAGTGACCGAACACCACTCTTCTACTTTGCTAACCTGATGAGTTGATTGTTGTTGCTAGACTTAGACTCTCACGACATCCAGAAGGCCTTCCGGATGCGGTCACACAGAGCTAAGTCCGGACTACAACGATATTCCGGTGAGCACAATTGTGATCCTCCGGGGGTGATGGTACTACCTTGACAGAGTGTTTCATCTAGACCTACGCATCGGGCTTTTTCCCATCTTGGGGGAAAACTCCGGCTTTGACCGGAATCCAGGTTAACACGGATTTCTCCGTTTCCTAGAGACTACCAGGAACACCTCTGTAGTTCGTCCCCTCCCCTCCTGGCTACTTCCGGACCCTGGAGTCTACCAGGCACACCTCTGCAATAGCCCTCCAGCTCTCCTAGGCGATCTCCTGACACGAACCTTAACCGGTTTCTCTCTGAACAAACTAACCATCACCACACTCCGGAAAGATACTGACACTACCTCTCCCATAGGATTGGATCCGCTACTCACAAAGTATACACCTCACACCAAGAGTACAAGAGAGCAAGTCTATTACAAAGGCGTGTTGTATATTTACCAAGTGCGAAAGACAAGATGAAAGGTTTTTGCCCAAAACCTCACTACTAAATACTAACTAAGTTCCTTCTAAACTTAGCTTTCCTCCTAGCTATCCTATGGGAAGTCTGCTAGATCTTATCTAAAAGATCCAAGAAATCCGGAAAAGTTCCAGATTGGATCTCAGATCCTAAAATCACGGAACAGTTCCGTCTCCGGAATTTCTACTCTAACTACAAAACTGGCAATCGATTCCGTCAGCAGCTTGGTGCACTTGGGGCCCCATCGTTAATCGCTGCTGATCCAGAATCTAAACCCTAAAAAACATACTAAACCTAACTAATCTAAGTCGGAGCACCTGGTCCTCGGTTTCTCCCACTCCTGCGGGAGGGGGAGATCTCTACTGGAGCGCGTTGCTTGCCCTTTGCCTTCTTCGACGTTGCAGGCGAAAGGTTGGTCCGGTCGCTGGAGAAACACCAGCCACCGGAGTCTTGGAGTCTGGCGGTGGAGGGGGCTGTTCCGGTGATCCTTCAGAGAACGGAGGTACTGGTGGTTTTGTCTCAGAAGCTGACCCGGTCTCCTGGGCCAAGTCTCTATAGCTTCCGGAAGGACTCCTTGGCCCGGGCGCAGTCTCCGGGACACGGACTTTGGTGGTGCCGGGAGGTCGCCTTCCGCCGGAGGATCTAATAGACGCATGTTGGGTGGCGACAGTAGATCCGGAAGCTTCTTCACAATCTCACCCGTACTTGGATTGGGAGGTAAGATACCCTCTATCGGTGTCCGAGGTGACGGAGTGTCGAGAGACTCCGGATTCGCTAAGGTGCCCGGAGCTGGAGTTGTCTTGGTCGGTGGTTACGGAGAGGCCGTAGTTCGTGTTGGGATCGTGGTGCCTTCCGGTCCAGGTGCTGGTGGGTCTTCCGGAAGCACCTGGGTGATGTTCTGGACTAGCAACTTCATCTGCTCCCAGGTCCGCCCATCTTCTCCGCTTGATCTAGGAGGAACTGGATGATGTTGGCCCTGGAAACCTTCTCCTTCTTCTCTACCAGTTCGGTGAAGAGCCGGCTCCGATTCATCACATCAACCAGGAATTTCAGGGCCGTTCGGACCTCTATCATGGCAGCTGCGAAACCATTGGCCTTTGCCTCAGCCAGTTTCCGGGCCGTCACCGCCAGAGCTGCCTCTTGAACATAGTGCTTTACCTTCTTCTCCATCTCCGTGCTGGCCTTGTACATGGAGGAGATTTAGGTATGCAGCACCTTCGTGCCCATCTCCCTGCTCCGAAGTTCCTCCACCCTATTGATGGCGTCTTCCAGCCGGTCGACGTCTAGACTCCGGAAGATCTGGTTTGCGCTGGTGGTGATGACGTAGTTGGTCTCTTCAAGGAGGCCAACTCTCCAACCGATCTTCTGGGTGAGCTCATCCATTTATTTGAGCTAACCCTTGGAGTCCTCCTTGTCGACCTTCCTCCTCTTCCGGCTCGTCTCTGCTGAGGGTCCGGACTCGTCTTCTTCGGACGATGCGGAGGAGCTGTGGATGCCCGGACTCTCCAACTCGGGCTCCTTCCCCCGAGGTCTCTTCAGAGCCCTCCAACCTTCCGGAGTGCCTGTGGTTGTTGCTTCCGGCACAGGCTCTTTCCCTCCGGATTCTTCCTCCTCTGACTCGTCCCCTCCGAATTTCTGGAAGTTGAGAATCTCGTCGTACTGCCTGACCTCCGCCGGAGTTAGCTGCTGGTGGTGACACTAGAGGTGCACCACATATGAGGCCAGAGGTGTTGCTGATTTCTTCACCTTCTGGAGATTGGCCACAAGACGGTTGATCATCTCGGTCATGAGCGTCCCCCAGTCTACGACTATCTTCTCTCGGAGCGCTCCGAGGAAAGTACAGGCCCACTTCGCCACCACCCATCTCGGCTTTTCCGGATGGAAGATAGAGTTTAAAGCCCTAGCACGAGCTGGGCGTCCTGGAGCCGAAGGTCCTACAAGTTGTAGCCATCCTTTGGGTTCGCTGGTCCCTCGAATTCGTCCGTTAAGAACTCGTCCCGCCGTTCCACCACCTTGGTGCGGCCGGCCCGAAAGTCGTACGCCTGAGACCATTCCGGAACTCCCTTGAGTTCCGAATGGGCTCTCATCAACCCCTTATACTTCTCGTCTGGGGTGCCTACAAGTTCTCGGACGTAGACCTCCTCCCAGATGCCCCAGGCAACTTCGAGCAAACCCTAGCACGCCATTGTCTTCAAGCTCGCCTTCAGTAGGTTATACTCATCTTGGTCAAGTGGGATGTCCGGAATAACGTAGGTCAAGGGGGGGAACACAACTACTGGCTCTTCATCTCTCCGGTCTTGCCCGTCTCTACTCGTACTCTTCTTCTTTGCCATCGGTACCAACTTCATGAGGCCTGCCTATTACCTCACTGTCTCTCAATGTTGTCCCTGCACGCACCAACCTCACAAAAACCCTCCCTAACGGACGCACGTCCGTTCTAACCGTCTAAGCTTCAAACCCTAATGGCAAGCAGTTCGGAAAACCGTAAGAATGAGAGAGAAAGAGAGAGAGAAAGAAAGAAAGAGAGCTGGAGCAAAAACCTCGACACGCAAAGACAAAGTGAAAATAAAGAGTCTCCTACCGAACCCCAGCCTTTTGTAGTCTGGCCGTTAGTACGGCTCATGATGACGGTTGATGGTGACATCTCTGGCTGACGGATCCGGATAACTGACTGACCCGAAATTCCGATAACTACTCCGGCTCCGCTATAGCAATTTTAGGCTCAATTAGGGTTTGCAGTCAGGTCCATCCGACTTTATTCTTACAAGAAGACTATAGGTTGTATTTCAGCACGAACTATCGTAACCAATTAACTAATTTTTTTGTATTGGCCGGAATTTAAGGTTAACTTCCGGCACCATGTGGGAACGGAGTCCCACAGTCAGCTTCCGAGACAGAACCACCAACATCTCCGGTGCCGGAAGGTTCAATGGAACAGCCCCCTCCACCGCCGAACTCTAGGACTCCGGTGGCTAGGGTTCCTCCAGCGACCGGACCATCGACCCTGAAGACCAACCTTGTGCTGGCAACGTCGAAGAAAGCGAAAGGCAAGCAGCGAGCTCCGGTGGAGATCTCTCCTTCTCGCGGGAATGAGAGAAATCGGGGGCCGGGTGCACCGACCTAGATTAATTAGGTGTAGTTTTCTTTTTGGGGTCTAGATTCCGAATCATCAACGATTAACGATGGGCCCGAAGTACACCCGGCTGTTGTCGGAATTGGCTGCCTTTTTGTGTAGTTAGAATGGGGATTCCGGAGTCGGAAACTTTTCCGAGATTTTAGGATCTGAGATCCGATCTGGAACTTTTTCCGGATTTCTCGGATCTTTTAGATTAGATTGTGAGCCGCAAAAACGGCTCACGGTGACGAATGGACCACGCATTGTGTCCATTAAGGTTAACAAAGTAGTGGAAATGGGTTATCCCATTGGTTAGCTCTTGGTTTTTGATGAAAATGGCTTAATAGCCTTGCCATTTACTAATTCCTTAATAGGAGCCACTTTATGGCAACCACGGATTTTATTACGTTAACCAAAAAAATATTTAGGAAGGAAAAATGAAGAGAAGATTGAGCAAAAACAAAGACAATAGAAAAGAAGAAGAAATAGAAGTGGTGGAGAAGAAATTACCTCCTACCGAGTTGGGGACCACAATTGGCCACGGTGAAGAAAACACGGGAAAAAAAATTGAGAGAAGAAGAAGAATGATGGTGGGGGAAAGGAAAAAAGAAGGAGGCTTAAAAAGCCCTCAAAAAGTAGTTAAAAGGGCCCAAAAGGCTTGAGCAAACCCCTCACCAATCACTAAGTAAAGTTAGGAATTATCCTAAGCAAGGGGAATTCAATCTAGGTAGATTAATTAGATTTAGCATCCTTGAATTTAGCTTAGTGGTTCACTTATTGGAGATCATGCGCACCCCATGTGGCATGAAGTTAAAGTTGAGATTTAGGAATTCGTTGATTAGTGGGACAACCACTTTTGTTAAATGCAAGGGTGGCACGGAGATAAGTGTCATAGGTTAATAGGTTTTTTAAGACTAAAGTCATTAATGGAAGAAGGCAAAGGCGGCGGGGAACGCCCTTAGGAATGAGCGGGGAGCAAAGGAGCTTGGGGGTTACCCCCTGGAGGGCTCTCATTCTCTTGACGGGTGAGTGAGAGTGAGTGAAGGTGAGTGAAGGAAAGGGAGATAGGGAATGAAGGAGCGTGGACAAGGAAGAGCCAGTAGCCCCGGCCAGTGAAGGGAGTTTTTATTGTAGGAAGTAGCGAATTCGGTGACGAGAGCAGAGGAGAGCACGATCACGAAGAAGAAAATGACGACAGCACAGGAGAGCACGATCACGAAGAAGAAGAAGACGACAGCAGAGGCGAGCACGATCACGAAGAAGAAGACGACAACAGCAGAGGCGAGCACGATCACGAAGAAGAAGAAGACGACAGCAGAGGGGAGCACGATCACGAAGAAGTAGAAGACAACAGCAGAGGCGAGCACGATCATGAAGAAGAAGAAGACGAGCGTAGCGGCGAGCACGATCACGAAGAAGAAGAAGACGAGAGCAGAGGCAAGCACGATCACGAAGAAGAAGAAGAAGAAGATAGCAGAGGCGAGCACGATCACGAAGAAGAAGAAGACGACAGCAGAGGGGAGCACGATCACAAAGAAGAAGAAGACGAGAGTAGTGGCGAGCACGATCACGAAGAAGAAGAAGACGACAGCAGAGGGGAGCACGATCACAAAGAAGAAGAAGACGAGAGCAGGGGCGAGCACGATCACGAAGAAGATGAAAACGACAACAGAGGGGAGCACGATCACGAAGAAAAAGAAGACGAGAGCACAAGAGACCACGATCACGAAGAAGAAGAAGGCAAGAGCAGGGGCGAGCACGATCATGAAGAAGAAGAAGACGACAGCAGACGGAAGCACGATTACGAAGAAGAAGAAGAAGACAGCAGTAGAGGGGAGAACAATCACGAAGGAGAAGAAGACGACACCAAAGGACAGCACCATCACGAAGCAGAAGAAGACGACAACAGACGGGAGCACCATCACGAAGAAGAAGAAGACGACAGGAGAGGACAGCACCATCACGAAGCAGAAGAACACAACAGCAGAGGGAAGCACAATCACAAAGAAGAAGAAGACAACAGCAGAGGGGAGCACGATCACGAAGAAGAAGAAGACCGCAGCAGAGGGGAGCACGATCACAAAGAAGGAGAAAACGAGAGCAAAGGCGAGCACGATCACGAAGACCAAGAAGACGACAGCAGAGAGAGCACGATCACGAAGACGAAGAAGACGACAACAGAGGACAGCACGATCACCAGGAAGAAGAAGACGACAGCAGAGGCGAGCACGATCACCAAGAAGTAGAAGACGATAGCAGAGGAGAGCACGATCACGCCGAAGAAGAATACGACAGCAGAGGGGTGCACGATCACGAAGAAGAAGAAGATGACGACAGCAGAGGCGAGCACGATCACGAAGAAGAAGAAGACGACAACAGAGGCGAGCACGATCACGAAGAAGAAGAAGACGACAACAGAGGGGAGCACAATCACGAAGAAGAAGAAGACGATAGCAGAGGCGAGCACGATCACGAAGAAGAAGAAGACGATAGTAGAAGAGAGCACGATCACGAAGAAGAAGAAGACGACAACAGAGGCGAGCACGATCAAGAAGAAGAAGAAGACGGCAGCAGAGGAGAGCACGATCACGAAAAAGAAGAAGGCGACAGCAGAGGGGTGCACGATCACAAAGAAGAAGAAGACGACAACAGAGGGGAGCACGATCACGAAGAAGAAGACGACGATAGCAGAGGCGAGCACGATCACGAAGAAGAAGAAGACGACAGCAGAGGGGAGCACGTCACGGAGAAGAAGAAGACGGCAGCAGAGGAGAGCACGATCACAAAAAAGAAGAAGGCGACAGCAGAGGGGTGCACGATCACGAAGAAGAAGAAGACGACAACAGAGGGGAGCACAATCACGAAGAAGAAGAAGACGATAGTAGAGGAGAGCTCGATCACGAAGAAGAAGAAGACGACAACAGAGGCGAGCACGATCACGAAAAAGAAGAAGGCGACAGCAGAGGGGTGCACGATCACGAAGAAGAAGAAGACGACAACAGAGGGGAGCACAATCACGAAGAAGAAGAAGAAGAGGACAACACTGGAGAGCACGATCAAGAAGAAGAAGAAGATGGCAAGAGAGGAGAGCACGATCACGAAAAAGAAGAAGGCGATAGCAGAGGGGTGCACGATCACGAAAAAGAAGAAGGCGATAGCAGAGGGGTGCACGATCACGAAGAAGAAGAAGAAGAGGACAACACTGGAGAGCACGATCACGAAGAAGAAGAAGAAGACGATTGGAGAGGGAAGCACGATCACGAAGAAGAAGAAGACGATAGTAGAGGAGAGCACGTTCACGAAGAAAAAGAAGAGGACACCAGAGGGGAGCACGATCATGAAGAGGAAGAAGACGATTGCAGAGGAGAGCACGATCACGAAGAAGAAGAAGACGACAGCAGAGGGGAGCACGATCAGGAAGAAGACGAAGACGACAGCAGAGGGGAGCAATAAAAGCTAATAAGAGTACAAAAAACAAACATAGAAAACAGAGTCATAACCACGAAGATAATGAAGAATTAAACTTTGGGCATAAAAAGAAGAAGCCTGTCTGCTGGTCGCTGCTGCCAGGGTCGCACTTAGGCTTGGAATTGGTTGTTGAGGTTCTAATCAAGTTTACAAGGTGGAATTAAACCTGTCGAAACTTTAAAACGCTGAGAACGGGGTTTTGAGGTGGAACTTATGCTTATTTTAAAGTTGGGTTTAACTTAAGGCTCAATCTAACCATTACAGCACTAATCATTAACGAACCTTCTCAAGTGACCACACCTTGGGTCACCGTGCTTGTATGAATGGTTGAATAGGGCCTGCACAAGGGGTTGTATCCCACATTAGGGTCTTGTGTTCAAGGTAAGCCATCCATTAGGGGGTGGTTTATTTGGCTCACAAAGATCTAGCGGATTTCCGGTAGGAGTAGCTAGGAGGAAAGCTAAGGTTAGAAGGGACTTAGTTAGTACTTGATTGTGAGGTTTTGGAGAAAAACCTTTCATCTTGTCCTTCTCGCTCTAAATACACTTCAAACCTTATTACCAGACTTGCTTCCTTGTATACTTTGGTGTAGAGTGTAGACTTTGTGTGATTTTTACCTTGTTAGTGCGATTGTATGAGAATTCTCCCGGAAGGCAGAGTGGTAACCATGTGCGGTAGAGGGGAAATCGGTTAAGGTCCGTGTCGAGAGATCGCTTGGGAGAGTTGGAGGGCTGTTGCAGAGGTGTGCCTGGTAGAATCCAGGGTCCGGAAGTAGCCTGGAGGGGAAGAGATGAACTACAGAGGTGTTCCTGGTAATCTCTAGGAAACGGAAGTACTCGTGTTAACCTGGATTCCGGTCAAGGCCGGAGTTCTCCCCAAAGATAGGAACAAAGCCTGATGCGTAGGTCTAGACATAATACCCTCGACGAGTGCTAACCTCCGCTCCGGAGATGTACAATCATACTTACCGGAATGTCGTTGTAATCCAAATTTTACTCTGTGTGACCGCATTCACAGGGCCATCCGGATGTCGTGACAGTCTAAGTTTAGCAACACCAATCAAATCACCGGTTAGCGAAGTAGGAGAGTGGTGTTCGGTCACTATAAGTTCCGGACCAGGAATGCTAGAATGTGAGCAGTGAGCAGTGGGCAGTGAGCAGTGAGCAATAAGCAGTGAGCAGTGAGTAGTGAGTAATGAGCAGTGAGTAGTAAGCAATTTATTTTTTTCAGTTGGGCACCCTATAACCACAGATTTGGGGTGATTTACAAGAAACAATTTCACATTGTGACCTTTTTCTGTGGTATGAAAAAAGATCAAAATGGGAGAAAGTTGGATTAAAAAACCCCGAAATAAACTATTTGGAGGATATTTGGATGCATGTAGATAGATGAATGTAGATGAATGATTGCTTAACTTATAGTTAAAAAAAATATAGCAACTTCTAAAATATTAGTAAATAAAAGAAAAAAAAAAGAAAAAAAAAACCAACCAAGGGGCTCCTTGGTACCGAAGAGGGCCCTGAGGGTGAAACCAAAAAAAACAAAAAAAACAAAAAAAAACAAAAAAACCACTCGAAGGGCTCCTCGGTACCAAAGAGGGCCAATGAGGGCGAAACCAAAAAAAAAAACATAAAAACAAAAAAACAAAAAAACCAGCTGAAGGGCTCCTCGGTACCGAGGAGGGTCATGAGGGCGAAACCAAAAAAAAAAAACGGCTGAGGGGCTCCTCGATACCAAGGAGTGCCTTGAGGGCAAAACCAAGAGAAACCAAAAAAAGAATACAAAAAAAAAAATTTAAAAAATTTAAAATTATCGCCATTAAGAAAAATTCTCCTTAAAGGGTTATTCAAATTGCCCATTTGGCACTTCAAACTTCTTCGTATATTTGAATACAAAAATTCTTGCTTTCACTACAATGTTACATAGTTTTACAATTCTTGCTTCGACTACAATTTGAGTGAGGGAAAAAATGGCACCTTGGTACCAAAGTGCCCATTTGGCACTCCAAACTTTTATGAAATTTTGAACACTAAAATCCTTGCTTCCACTATAACTTTACATAGTTTGAATGAGGGGAAAAATGGCACCTCGGTAACGAAGTGCCCATTTGGCACTCCAAAATTTTATGTAATTTTGAATACTAAAATTCTTGCTTCCACTATAATCTTCATCGCAGTGGAGCATTAGGCCAACGCAAAGCAAGGGTGAATTGCAAACACTTGTATTATATATACAGATTCTTGTGCAAGGCAAACCTAGAAGACAACAAGTAAATACATGCACCAAGTCTTAGTTTCAATGAAGTACAGCTCCTACTCCGCAATAGTAATCTCTAAGTTTTCCTTGTTTTGGTCATGGTAGTTATGGCAAGTTATTGCCTCATTTATAGTTTAACTTTGAAAACTACACAAAACTTTGGAGGGCCAAAATGGCTCCTTGGTACCGAGGAACCCTTTAGGGCTTCACAAAAAACTTGTGAAGTTCAACGATTCTCACTTGTAGAAATAGTAGAATTTATTGAGGAAAAATATTTTGAAACATGTTTTACTTGTTGTTGGGAACGGGAAAAAAAATCAAAAAAATTAGACAAAAAATAAAGAAATAAATGGGCCTAGTAGGCTCTTTGGCACAGAAGAACCTCTTTTGACTTCTTTAAGATCTTGTAGTTCAGTGATTCATCTTCTAAAATATAGCAACTTCTAAAATATCAGTAAAAAAAAGAAAAAAGAAAAAAGAAAAACCAGCCAAGAGGCTCCTCAGTACCGAGGAGGGCCCTTAGGGCGAAACCAAAAAAAACAAAAAAAAAACAAAAAAAAAAAAAAACCAGTCGAAGGGTTTCTCAGTACCGAGGTTCGAGGAGGGCAATGAGGGCGAAACCAAAAAAAAAACAAAAAAACAAAAAAACAAAAAAACCAGGCAAAGGGTTCCTCGGTACCGAGGAGGGCCATGAGGGCGAAACCAAAAAAACCAAAAAAAACAAAAAATTTAAATTTTTTTAAAAAAAAAATTAATTTTTTAAAAAAAATTTTTTAATTTTTTTTAAAAAAAATTTAAAAAAAAAACAGCAGAGGGGCTCCTTGGTACCGAGGAGTGCCCGGAGGGCGAAACGAAGGATTAAAATAAAATTAAAAAAATTAAAAATTAAAAAATTAAAAATCCATGGCCAGGGGGCTTCTCGGTATCGAGGAGCGCCCTGAGGGCAAAACCAAAGGAAACCAAAAGAAAAAATACAAACTTACAAAAATAAAAATAAATTATCGCCCATTAAGAAAATTCCTCCTTAAGGGGTTATTCAAATTGCCCATTTGGCACTTCAAACTTCTCCGTATATTTGAATACATAAATTCTTGCTTTCACTATAGTTTTACATAATTTTACAATTCTTGCTTCCACTTCAATTTTAGTGAGGGGAAAAATGGCACCTTGGTACCAAAGTGCCCATTTGGCACTCCAAAATTTTATGTAATTTTGAATACTAAAATTCTTGCTTCTATTATAATCTTCATCGTTGTGGAGCATTAAGCCAACGCAAAGCGTGGGTGAATTGCAAACACTTGTATTATATATACAGATTCTTGTGCAAGGCAAACCTGGAAGACAACAAGTAAATACATGCACCAAGTCTTAGTTTCAATGAAGTACAGCTCCTACTCCGCAATAGTAATCTCTAAGTTTTTCTTGTTTTGGTCATGGTAGTTATGGCAAGTTATTGCCTCGTTTATAGTTTAACTTTGAAACTACACAAAACTTTGGAGGGTCAAAATGGCTCTTTGGTACCGAGGAACCCCTTAGGGCTTCACAAAAAACTTGTGAAGTTCAACGATTCTCACTTGTAGAAATAGTAGAATTTATTGAGGAAAAATATTTTGAAACATGTTTTACCTGTTGTTGGGAACGGAAAAAAAATCAAAAAAATTAGACAAAAAATAAAGAAATAAATGGGCCTAGTAGGCTCTTTGGCACAGAAGAACCTCTTATGACTTATTTAAAATCTTGTAGTTTAGTGATTCATCTTCACTCTTGAAAGGTATATTTTTTTTTGCGGCATGAATTATGAAGCACTGTTAACTAACATAATTTTTTTTTCCCATTAAATTTCATATTGCTCATAGAGAAATTTTGGTAAAACTAGATGAGATTTTGAATGGATGCTCTAAACTTCATTCATCCATAAACTCTGTCCAAACTTATTCATCCATTCAAAATATATCATCCAAATTTATTCATCCATTTAAAATATATCATCCAAAATATATCATCCAAACGTATTCATCCATTTAAAATATATCTTTTAAAATATATCATCCAAACTTATTCATCCATTTAATGATGAGAAATAGTCAACTTCATATTAAAGTTTGGTTAGGTTTGTCTCTAAAATTCAACATTTATTTTTATGTGAAGCAATTTCATAGCCCATTTGTAAGTGAAAAGTCACATAAGACATTTGTAAACCATGGTAATAGGTTGCAAAATTTTACTTTTTAAAGTATCATTTATAGAAAAATCCTATAATTAGAATATCCATGTCCATTTTTATCCTCCCTCCTCACTGCTCACTGCTCACTGCTCACTGCTCACCGCTCACAGCTCACATCCTAGCGTCGTTGAGTTCCGGACAGTGGGTGCCTAGCCACTTAAAGTCAGCAGGCAGTGGAAAATCCAGCCACTTACACAAATTAGGATCAGTGGACTTCGGCCACTTGCTTAAGAACTCCAAGAGACTCTCTGAGGAGGAACAGAGACAAATCAAACTACCCTCCGGACTTTCGGAAATTACTTTCCGGAAGACATTGTACACAATCCGGACTCCGGAAGGATCCGGATCCCTACTACACAAGCAAAGAGCATAGCTAACCTTTGAAACGATTGTTGTGATAGTTTAGTATTTAGGAGTGTTTGGAAAAGAACCTTAGGTCTCTATGGGAACGAAACTGGAGCGGTTACTTTGGAAGCATATAGTGACGATTAGGTGCATTTTGGAGGAATATTGTCTCTACGAACTGCAACAGAAGACCTTGCCGGTGACAACAACCCCGTGTCTGATCATAGCCCACCTAGGGACAACTCTGCAAACGAGCACAATGGAGATGCACTACATGACCATTTTCACAATGTCCACGTGTGAACCAAATAAGCCCCCCTCTGTGGAAGGGTTTATTGTGGACACCGAACCCTAACCCTACTCACAAGGTTATCACTACAAGGAGCTCATGCTCCCACATACACAAGATGGCAAGTGGTGGAAGTATTCTCTATCATATGGTTAGTGAAACTTGCTCAACTAAGTTAGGTATTTAATTCAATTAATGCACTTATCTTCACTTCACAGTCCTTGACTCCTACGCCCTTCTTCTGACTTCTGGTTTATTCTTCTTTTATCTTCCTTTTATGGTTCTTTTACTGTTCTTTTACTGTTCTTTTCTTCCCTTTTTATTTATTTATTTATTTATTTTTATTTTATTTTTATTTTATATTATTTTTATTTTATTTTATTTTATTTTATTTTATTTATTTATTATTATTATTATTTATTTTATTTTTTAATTTTTTTAATTTTTTTTGTTACGTTCACTTCCACTCTTGGTTCAGGTCCTTACTTCACTTACCCGCCGTTTAACACTGATCAGTGACTTCGATTTACTTCTTAAAGATTGCACGCTATTGGTGTAACTTCAAAGCTTCATAACTTCTGGTGTAATCGTCCAAATCCGGTTTTTTAAACGCCTATTATTACTAATTTGTCACGACCGACTTAATGAGCAATCCACAACTTCAATTTAACATGTGTATTGACCCCCACCAAGGCGACCAGCAGTCATCTCCACAACAATTACGAAACTATGACAATTCCATACACACTCCACCACAATTCAATTCACCATGCAAGAATCAGCTACTAATGTGGACAATTGTCAATTGATTGGCAATTCATGCCTAAGTTCGAATAACCTAATTTTCCATCATTTGGGCAGCGCTTCCGCGCTAGTTTTAACACAAGGAAATTAGGCAACTAACGCAATCAGGAGCCTTCTACAACCAAGAACAATCAGCTTGCACACAAGGAAGAAGGGGGGAAGATCGAGATAACCAAGAACAGAGGGTAGAAACAGGAACAAGGAGACTCCCTGCTCCTTGCTACTCCAGAGCCCCTCGTCTTGTCGTAATCCACAGCTGCTCGTCTTCGCCTCGGTGCTTCCTCAGCCCTTTCGATCGCTCGCCCTGTGCTGCCTCGTGCACGCCAAAGCCTCCTCCGCACCTCGATGTCCGCTCCGCACGCTGCTCCAGCCTTCCGGCGCTCCTCTCCTTGAACACAACCTCCTCACAGACCCAAAAACCTTGCACTCACATCCTCATCGTGCACGGCACCAGCGATTAAGAATTGAACCGCCCCTCCACGGACTCCAGCACCTCTTCCGATCCTGCCCAACCGAAGCGCGCCTTCACACCTTCCGCCCACAGATTCAGGCGTCCCACTCTAGTGCAACAACGACTCGGATCCAGCACAGACGCGACCTCGAACTCGTGCACGTCCCCTCCAATGTTTACAGAATCGACCGCCGCCTTCACTTATGCTCGCTACGGTCCACTCGCAGACGCCGCGGATCGTCCTCCGCTCTCAATCCGTGCGCAACTCTGTTCTGCCGTCGTGGATCCACGCCCGTTCCGTGCAGCGCCCTCGGCGCTCCAGACACAACCCCCGATCTGCAGTTGCACACACGCGAACCCAACCACCTCCGGCACCACTCGCCGAGCCTGCCCACATTTACGAACTTGTTGCACTCTCAAAACCCTACTTCGCACACACTCTCACAGGCGGGGCTCTTCCCCTTCACTCGTCTCCCTCCAACTCACGCTGCGGCTCTTCCGCCATTCCCTTCTCCAGACGCGAGACCCCACGACCCAAAAAAACGAGGGAGCGAAAACAACTTCCTGTCCGCAGTCAACCCAGCGCCCTCTAGCTCCAACGGCAGCCGTGCATGTAACTCACGCTGGAAGTCCAGCGTTTCTTCAGCAGATTCCGGGGAATATTCCCTGGGAAAACCCAAAATTCCCCCTCGCCAGCTCGGGGGAAGGAAGAAAACAAAAATAAAAAAAAGGTTTTTAAAGGTAACTTCGGCATGCCATTAAGGGCAGCCCATGATCGCCAATAATTGGTGCTAATTTCTCCCCTCGTCACCATCTAACTTTTCTAATTTCTTCCAAGGCCATGTGCCACTACTTCGTGCATGGTTTTTAAAATATTAACTCAAAAGTGGCCACATCATGGTTGCACTCCGCATTTTGTTTACTTTTGTTTTTGTTTATTTAATTACTTATTTGTTTACATACCTCCTTGGTTTTTTAGTGTGTTTTTCCCAAGGTTTCAACCCATTGTGTTAAAAACACATGTGGTTTGAGGTGTCTCCCTTTTTGCAAGAATTCTTTTCGTCTTCTAAGTTTTTCCTTTTTCCTCTTTTTCTTTTCTTTTAATTTTTAGGTTTTTAACAAAATTAGATCTCCAATTGGAGATGATGACCTCTTCTAAATTAGGAAATGGCAAGTAAAAGGCCTTTTCAAGCCCTTTAACCACAATGGGTGGTTTAGTCTAACCATCTCACCCTAACTACCACTTTCTAATGCTAACTAGTTAATCTTAATGCCCAAATGACATCGTGAGCCGTTTTGGGGGCTCACACCACGGCAACTTAGTGGATCTTTTTGCGTTTGATGACGTCAACGGAGAAGCAATCCATAATATTGTAGAATTATCGGGAGAAGATCGTGCCTAAGAAGCTAGGGCAGAGGAAGATGGGTCGGCATTGGGGGGCAATCTTGATGGAGATGACAACATTTTGGAGAATCAGTCTTTCAACTCAAACGGCTCTAGCGCCTCAGGCCATTCTACTGACCATGGCCCCGATCTCGACAGTCATGGCATTGGCATTGTGGCGCACAATGCATTTCTTCACGATGGAAATGAAGTGAGCACTGGTGGAAACAATAATGAATCCCATGAGCCAATGGCCACCACGGGGTCCATTGAAGTTGTGAGGAGCACTCAGGTTTTGCCACAAGCAATAGAACCGGACTCAAAGGAAGACATGCCACTCCAAGATTTTTTTCGGCGGCCACGTGTTCCAAGTATTGCATCGATCGGAAGAACTCTTTTACGTGTAAAGAAAAAGACCTCTTCAACCATAGTTTGGCCACCCGTCCACCGTAGCGCACTTGGCCCAAATGGTGGTGTGGAGTGCGCGATACTAATCTCACAACTTTCCTCCGCGAGGGTTGGGTCCTCTACTATGAGCAGCCATTTAGGGACACGGAGGGGCGAGAACAATGGTACTCTCCCTTTCTTCACGGGACCTTGGCAAAGTGGAACCTCGGAGAGAGTCATTGGGGCCTAAGGCAACCGCTCTAAAAACATGGATGGAGTAATAGACAAAAGGAAGAATATCCGAGCAAAACGACTTGTGAACGCCGCATCAACTACTGTAGCCGAGCTACAATTACGAAACTTGGCCTCGGAGATTGAGGAGTACGTGGCACCAGTCTTGGAAAATTCAGCGGAGAACATCTCATCATCAGGCAATGATGTAGACGATGAGGATTTTGATGAGGTACCCGGCAACAATACGGTGGTGCTTTGCGGGCTCTCTGTTCCCCAAAATGTTTGCCGATCAAATTGGAAGCGGAAACACAATGAAGAATCAGAGAACTCAGATGATAAAAAGATGACAGACAGTAGGGTACTACAAGTTAAAACTACATTTAGTGGTGTTGTGATTGCATGGCACAATAGTACCGTAGCTTAAAATATGTACTTGGAGTTGAGAGTGCCCATTCATAAAGGCACCACATTGAAATAAATAATTTTAAGGTTAGACCACCCTTGTACGATTGTATTCTTTCAAATTCTTTCTACCTCAGCCCTTTTGAGGCGCAAACGTTCCCCACGAACGAGCGCGTCTGGCCCTTAACCGCGCGCACCCGATAGGCAGGTGCGCACGCGACCCACAGCGGTACGCGCCAGGCTTGTAACGCTGCGCGCCCGACCTTAACGGTATGCGCTCGGTCCTGAGGATTACGCGCTCGGCCTCATTGGTACGCGCCCGGCCTTAATTGGTAAGCACCCGACTTTAATTCGTATGCGCCCGACCCTAATTGGTACGCGCCCGACTTTAATTGGTATGCGCCCGACCCTGCATGAATGCGCCTGATCTAGACTGCTACGCGCTCGGCCCTGAATGCTGCTCGCGTGGTTCGAAGGCACGCGCCTGCCCCTTAATGTGACGTGGAAAGCCGTCTGACGTGTCGGCACACGTGTTTTACTAGGGGATAAGTTGAAAATTTGATTTAAGGTTTGCAAATTTTTTTTATACGCAACTGTCCGCCAAAAAGTGTTGCCCGTCCTATCTGTCCGTCCGTTCGCTGTCTTTGGGCCCATGTCCGTGTATGTAGACAACTTTGTGAGCCGGTCGGATGTCCTTCTCTAATTCAATCCGGTGTTCAGCCAGGGATGGCGGAATATCCGTCAGGTCCTTATATGTCCATGCAAACATGTCCTTGTATGCATGGAATAAGGCTTGAGCCTTGGCCATCAGTCCTGGGGGCAAGTCGGCATTGACCAGTAGATGCTTGGGCTCCTCCAGGGTTCCCATGTTGATTTTTCAGAGTTGTTCAAACTCCAGAAGACTCCATCCAGCGATCTTCATGGACTTTAATAAAACTTGGGCAGGTGTCTCGTCCGCCGGGATGTCACCCTCAACATAAGTA
The DNA here is from genome assembly GCA_963971425.1 of Bryoerythrophyllum caledonicum. Taxonomy (NCBI): domain Eukaryota; kingdom Viridiplantae; phylum Streptophyta; class Bryopsida; order Pottiales; family Pottiaceae; genus Bryoerythrophyllum; species Bryoerythrophyllum caledonicum. The sequence continues at coordinate 27,160,520 of OZ020514.1, forward strand.
TAAAAGTGGTCTGGATACTCTCTGGGTTGGGCTGCTGCTAGGATCTCTTGGTGGTCCTCAGAGTCCCACCGGCCTTGAAAAAATAGACTAGGCACAAGCGGCTTGCCTCGCTGTCCCGGAGGCAGGCTTGTGCCCGGGGTCGGGCTGAGGTTTGGTAAAGTCACCATGCCAACCGCTAGAATCTTGGGTTTAGTCTCCAGCCACCGGCTCCCTCTTCCACCGTCAGCCCTTGTGCAAAATTGCAACAGACCAAGACCGTCGGGAGCTTTGGCTGGGGTCCGATCTTTGGATTCACCCGGATTGTCTTGATTGTTCCGGCTCCCCAGATGGCCACCAGGTTGTTACCCCAGTCATACGTAGCCTTCGCATCAATCAACCAAGATCGCCCGAAGAGCATGCTATATGCCTCATTCCCCTCTTTGTTGTTGATGACCGTCAAGGTGATTAGGTAGGGGATGTCATGAATGTAAATTTTTACATTCTTGATCACTCCCACCGATCCACTGTGGTTTGATCAGCCATCTTCAGTTGGTATGGTGCCCGCTGAGTTGCGCCGAGACCCAACCTCTTTCGTTCTTCCTCAGTGATCAGGTTGACTCCGGACCCACCGTCAATTAGAACACCTACTAGTGTTCTATTGCCGACCCTGACTGTCATTACCAATAGGTTCTCGTCAACATCCACGGAAGAAGTCAACACTCAGTTCGTCTCCAAGATTGCACTTGATAAGGTCAGCATCAGGTCTAATGTGACCAATGTTGGGGCTGCCAGAGTTTTCATGGCCGAAAAAAGGTTGGCTCTCATATACTCACTGAGGTTGGATGCTATATGCAAGAGCTGCCCGACCGTCACTGTGACTGGAATCTCTAATATCGTCCGGCTTACGATTTAGAAAGCCTCCTCGATGCTGATGTTGGGGACTGGCTTTGACGCCGGCCGAGGAGACTAGAGTACATCCGTGTCCGGGTATTCTGCCCAATCTGCCGCCATGTTAGCTTCACCATCTTCATCCGGGATGGCTGAGAGTTCTCCCATTGGTCCGGCCTGGTTAGTGGCCTCATCCTGCTGGATGTCTTGTATGGTCTTGATCATGTCGTCTCGAAGGCGCTCTTCGGCCTTCTACTACTCCGGTGTCCAGGAACTATCTTCGTGATCAGGAGGTGGCAAGACAACCTTCAACCGCTGCGCTCTAGTGAGGTTGGCTACCTCCACCTCCACCTCTTCTTCCAGGAGTCGGATGGTGACGCTACTCACATGGTGTTCGGGTTTCCCTTGTGCCTTGGCGGAAGATGCTAGAAATGCCTCCCATTCATGCCTATGCGGGCAGTTGTAGTGCCGATGACCGAGTTGCTTGCATAGAAAACATACCTCCGGCTCGGTATTTCTCATGTTGGAATTCCCTCCGGATCGTACATATTGAGGCCGTGAGTAACTTTCCTGACTTGGTTGGGCAGGGAATTCCCAGTGGCCGGTTTGATGACAACTTCATTCACCCCGACTGCGTTATTGTCATTGGTCCTATCAGTAGGACCCTCGGAATTTGCCGGGTTAAACGAGCACTCAGCCTCCGTGTGGCCCGATCGCTTGCATCCGTTGCAATACTTTCGGGGTGCCTCCTGGGCTTGTGCCTTGTTGGCTAGACTGGATCCCTTGCTGCCACCATCACTTCTTCGGACTTCAACCCGGGTTGCCTTCCCGGTTGAGTCGGTAGAGTTTTCTTCACATCAAAGGGCTACATCGACCAGCTCAGTCAAAATTCTGACTGCTACCACGCTAGTAGGGACTTTGATATAGTCCAGTAGGCCAGCCTAAAAATTGGTAAGCCGGAAGCCCTCGCCAGGGTCTGACTGCAAACATTTAATTAGAGTCATAAACCGGTCGTAGTAGTCCTGGATCTTCTCTCGGTCTTGTTGCTTAAATGATTTCAGCTCCCGGCAGACCGCCTCATCTGTGGTATGCTCCCGGTATCGGCGACGGAATGCTGCTTTGGCCTCCTTCCAACAATAGTCTAGGTGGTTCTCCTGAAATGTTTCATACTAGTCCCCCACTTTATCGATCAAGGTAGTCCCAAACAAATTGATAATGAACTGTTCTTCGCGCTGGTCCTCCAACCATTGTCTCTCAGCTTCTTGCCTTCGTGCCGCTTGCTCCTGCTCTTTCAGGGAGCCCATAACATCGGCTAGGTTAGGGAGTGGCCTGAACGTCGGCTGTTCCTCACCGCCACGTCCGGTCGGGTCATTAAGCTCTCTCATCTAGGTCCGATATAGGTCTTCTCTGGCCCTCCGGTGTCGTGCATCATGTTCGGCTTGTGCTTAGGCTCTACAGAACTCATATCTCTGGTAGTCCTCCGAGGTGTCTTTGGCCGGTTCCGGAAAAACTCCTTAAATGAAGATGTTGTTGGTGACAAATGAATCGGGTCAGCAACCCAGTGTCCAGGGGCTGGTGCCCCATGTGCAGTCCATACCTCCTCGGCTAGTCTTCTTCCAGCTTCCTTCTCATCCGCTCTAGGCTATCCGGCAGGTTGGCTGGTGTGCGGTTCTCCTTCGGTGTTGAGGGGTAGACTGGTAACTTCATCAAAATGTACCTTCATGCTGACCTCTCGGGGGTCCGGGTGCCAATCTGGGAGTTTCTCCATGTGAAAGTCCCTTCTTTGTATCTCCGGTTGTCTTCTGTCTTCGCCTATTGGCTGTCAATCACCCCAGCCTGGGGATTGCTGACCGCCAAGTTGTACGCCGGTTTGCCCTCTTGCATAGTCTGGTCTCCAGGATAGGTTCTGGGATAATTCCGGTCTCTCCAAATCCATCTCTCTCTCATGTGGTGAATGTGAGGCTTGCTGTACGCTGGCCTCCGAGGTATTATGTGGTCCATCCATGACCGTATTAACCTCCAATTTGTCCGGCCGCAGTACTAGCCGGGTTATGCACGGTTGCTGGAATTGACTCCCTACATCTCCTAGACCTCCTCCTCCCTAGTACCATCCATGCAGAGTGAATTGTCTTCTGCTTCTGATGACTGACTTCCGGTGTTGGCCTGGTCGAGTTGTCTTGCCAACTACTTCAGTATTTGGTCTTCCCTGGGTGCCCGGGTAGTGATCGGGGATCTCTTTTGTCCTATGTCCCTCTTGTGGTCCTTCTTTCCGGGTGCCGATGTACTGCCCTGGTCCTGCAACCTCTCCAACCATCCACTGTCTTTTCTCTTTTCCTGTTAGCAGTGCATTCCTCTAGTCAAGCTGCTGCCTAGAGGCTAGTGAGTAGTGTCCGCATATTATAGTTCAAATTTTTCCTTTCCAATCATTTATCTAATAATACAAAATTTTCCCAATTTTCCTTTCTTTTTAATTTTTAGTTTTTAACTTGAAAGATGTGTTTCCGGAAACCTACCTGGTCCGGGTGCACCAGCCCCTTTCTGCAGTGGAACAATCCTCTGGTCCGGGTGGTACACGGGTGAATCCGGGAAGTGGTTGAAGCTGACCGGGTTTCAGTCCGCCTGGACCTCTGGTCACCAGAGGTGCCAGTCTTCTGGTCTGATTTGGAGCTGGTAGGCCTCCGAGTCTCTGGGTGTCGCCGGTAATGATCGGATGTCCAAGTGAGACTCCGGGTTGGCTGCAGCTGGAAGCCTCCGGGTCTCCAAGTATGACTGCATATAATTGGAGGGCCGAATTGGGACTCCGGGCTGGTTGCAACTAGAAGCCTCCGGGTCTTCGGGTGCCACTGGATGTAGTACTAAACAGTTTACAAACTCGGCTGCCAGATAGTCAGGGTTGCCTAGCAATAACTGCTATAAAATAAGCTAAAACTGCCACTAAACTGCCTCTGAAGCTACCTCTAAAAACTTCCTCTAAAACTGCCGCTAAAATTGCCTCTAAACCCTCCGCTAAACGTCTAGAAAAGTTCACTTAATGTCAAGAAAATTTTGCTAAATGTCAATAAAGTTCCGCTAAACGTCCACACAAATTACGAAAGTGTGAACGGGAGCAAAAATTTAAAATAAAAAAATTCAAAATAAAAAGGGGGAAAACTTGCCTGGAGACTTGTTGTTGGTTGCCGGCTGTTGCTAGCTCCCAATGAGCTGCTGCGCGGCCTGCTCTAGCTCCTCGTTACCTCTACCTCTTGCTCCTGAACATGGTGGGCAGGCTGGGACTGGGCCTGAACTGCTGCCGAGACTGGGCCTAAACTGCTGCCGAGACTGGGCTTGAACTGCTGCCCGGACTGGGCTTGAACTGCCCGCTGAGCTGGGCCTGAACTGCTGGCTGGACTGCAAAACGTCTGGAATTCCTAATTTCGCATTTTCTCAAAAATTACAGTTATTAGTGTTTTTTCAAAAACCCACAAAACCCTGGTGGTGCAATGTATAGAGAAACACTCTAAATCTAAGATGCAACTCAAAAACCTTCAAAAATTTCAAAAAACAAGCCTCAAAACCCTAGATCTAGATCTCAAAGCTTCAAACCCTAGTTGCTTCCTTGTAGCAAGAGCCACATGATTCGAACTTGTGTATGGTCGCGAATGTTAAAGGGAGGTTGATCTACAAACTCTCTTTCACATAAACCCTAGAAACCCTAAGAAACCCTGATTTGCTCAAAACACCTTGTAAAACCTCAAATCACGTCGGATTTTATTGGCTAGCTCATAGTTTGTACATGGCAAAGTCTCTCCAACTCAATGTGACCTCATAAAACACTACAAAAAACCCCTCAAACCCTAACGTGTCTAAGCTCTAGCTCCTAGTTACAAGAGAGAGAGAAAGAGAGCTTCCAAGCTCCCCCTCCATGTGCACCAAATCCTAACGGAAGTCATCCAGCGGATGAACATTGGGTTGGATGAAAGTCATCTGGATGCCCACGTTCATCCAACTGATGGATGAAACTGGTCAAGACGGAAATCATCCGCCTAGCCAGGTTTCATCTGGCCAATCTAGTCGATGAAACACTGTCCGGGGAGGAAATCATCCGCCTGGTCAGCTACATCCATTGAATAGGCAAAAACTCATCCAAAGTCCAAAAATGAAAATTACTACCTGGGTCCGCTAATCCTGGTTCTTTGCTTAACTATATGTCTAGTTAGGGGTACACTTTGCAAGCTGTAAAACTCACTCAATAGAATCACCTAGCACTCGCCACAATGTCGATGTAGTCTGAACTGTCTTCTGCGCAATCGCATTCGAATAGCCATCCGGATGATGTGAAAGCGTCGGTTCAGCAACAACAATCATCTACTGGTTAGCGGAGTAGGAAGAGTGGGTGTCTAGCCACTTTAAGTTACGAGGCAGTGAGGAATTTGGCCACTTACACAAACATGATCAGAAGCCTTCCGATTACTCGTTTAAACCGTCCAAATGACTTTTCTAAGGAGGATCAGAGATAAATAGAACTTCTTTTCAGTTGTCCGAAAACTATTGAAAGACATCCAATATCCGGAAGGATCCAAATTTTGAGCAAAAGAATGAATAGGAAAGCTAACTTGTGGAGCAGCATTTCATAGTTTTAGTTTTTGTAGTATATTCATAAAAGAACAAAACGTCTCTATGGGAACAAAATTGGAGCGGTTATTACTTTAGAAGCATTAAATGAAAATTGAGTGCCTTTTGGAGGAATACTAACTCGACAACATGCAACAGCTTGCCCTTTATAGCCTCCCAAATCATGAAGATTATAGGCAGAACAGCTACGATGCAAACGTATGAACGCTCCTACTCTTCGTGCCTCATCATTAGTAAGATGTGGCCCCAAATCCAAAGGCCAATCATCAAACTCCGTGGTCTCTTTCTCCTTTGTAGAAGACTCACCCCGTATCGGCACGATCGGTGATTGATACTTTGTAGCAGAGAGGGCATTTATGACCCTTGACTTCTTACTCACAGGATCCACAAAAAATCTCGTGTCATGGTAATAAAACCGGGATGAGATATTTGAGACATCCTCTCAACCACAGTCATCGGCCAAGGCTGCAAAGACACACTGAGCATGAAGCTCCTCTGTTGCATGCCTCTTCACACGAAAAAAACAACTTTGCTTCCTCAATCTTGGTGACATGTGGCATCACTGCCCCATTACCATTAAAATTTGCCCCTAGCACGCGTAGATGGGCACGCAAATGGCGCTCAACGGCATAAATGAGGCCACAAACTTACACGAGGTGTTGAGGTCAATGGCTTGACCCAACAAATGACGACATTGGCCCTCAAAGAGATCCAGTGCGGCGGTGGTGCCTGTCAAAAAGCCCATTGCTCGCTCCCTCTCATTGGCACAAGGCACCTTGTAAATTTGAGAAGTAGAATCCTTAACCATGCCCAAACCATGTGTCCTAAAGCCAAAAGACCCTAGGTAGCACATCAATGTGGGAAATTCCCCCCAAGTTGAACCAATTCGGTTCAACACGGCCAATGGTGGCTCATCATCCTTGGTAACCTCCGTGGAAACAACATGGTTGTCTAAGTTGTCATCGACCTCATGGCGTACGGGTCGTTGCACTTAGACGAGTGCAAAGCTGAGCGGTGTCAATGATGCCATGTTGGTCCAAATCCAACGTGGCCGATGGGTGTAAGAGCCCAATGCAGCCGCATCAACAAACGTGAGGGCGCCAAGGAGAAGATGGATATATGCCGCATCCCCATGCACCTTTGTCCATCTATCTTCCAATGGGGGTACATTCTCAAAGTTGTAATCTAGTGGCATCGTTTAGTGGGTAACCCACCACTGAATGAGCTAGAGCAGACCAACAAAGAGACCCAAGCGTAATTCATCCAAGCCACGTCCAGTGACCGCCTGTGAATGGTCTTGGCAAGGCCATCCCGGAATCACCAAGTCCACGTGACCTAAACGGCGCAGATCATCCTCTCCGATGGACATCACACTACGTGCCAACTTGCAAAAATGCCCCCGAATGGCAGAAGGTGATAACTACTGCGGATACAACGCCACAAGATGCTAAATGTGATGGTGAGTGGCACGATTGGTTGCAAAGCTACTATCCACGTGGATATACTGGTGTACCTAGAATTTGGCCTCTAATACAGCCTCGAGCCTTGTATCAGTACCGGCAAATAGCTCCACGAGAGTAATACCCTCCTCTAGTGGTCGCCACTAAATAGTACAAGCCAACAACGTAGTGGAAGAGTCCACTGAAAGTTATGGAGCATCAAGAGTATCCACAATCTCTCGACTGCAATGAGTGAGTTCCAATTGAGATCGTCATGGAGGAAGTTGATCCTTGCAATGACGTGAAGGGATCTTCACCAATCGGTGCTCACGTGATTCCGCTATCCCCAAAATAAAAGCATATGTCTCTTCCAGAAGCATAGAACCACATGGCAAATTGGAAGCCAAAGCACTATAGCCAAACACAACGTCCTCTATAAAGTCACCACGCTAGCTGCAAAGACAATTGGAATGAGCTCCATTCTGCCATCACCGGCAGTCTACCCAGGCTTAATCCAAGCCTCTTCTGTTCAGTTATCCACCCCAAAATCAAATGGATAAAGGGCTTGCTAACCCACGAATACACAACATTCTAATTCAAGTACCACCATAGTTGTTGCAGTTCGTAGAGACAGTATCCCTCCGGAATGCACCCAATCGTCACTAGATGTTTTCCAGAGTAATCGCTCCGATTTCGTTCCCACAGAGACCTAATGTTCTTTCTCCAATATTCTGGATTACGAAACTATATCCCAGCAATCCGTTTATGAGTTAGCTATAGTCATTACTAACGTAGGGTAGATCCGGATCCTTCCGGATTCTGGATTATGTACAGTAATTTCCGGTAAGTAATCTCCGGAAGTCTAGAGGGTATTTTAATTTATCTCTGTTCCTCTTCAGAGAGTCTCCTGGAGTTTTTAAACGAGTGGCCGGAGTCCACTGACCTTATTTTGTGTAAGTGGCTGGGTTTCCCAACGCCCGGTGACTTTAAGTGGCTAGGCACCCACTGTCCGGACTTTATAGTGACCGAACACCACTCTCCCTACTCTGCTAACTGGTAATTTGATTGCTGATGCCAGACGTCGGCTCTCACGACATCCGGAAGGCCTCCCGCACGCGGTCATACAGAGACTAATCCGGACTACAACGACATTCCGGTGGGTATGGTGGCAATTCTCCGGAATAGAGGCTCACCGTTTCACTATGGTTATTCCGTCTAGGTATTGGTGTCAAGCTTTTTTCCTATCATAGGGAAGAATTCCGGTATTGTCCGGAATCCAGTTTTGCACGGTTCCTACCGCGAACTAGAGATCCCCAGGAACACCTCTGCAGGTTATCTCCTTCCCTCTTGGCTACTTCCGGACCCTGGAGACTACCAGGAACACCTCTGCAATAGCTCTCTCCAGCTCTCCCGGGCGAACTCCTGACACCTACCTTAATGGTTTCCTCCTCCGGCAAGACAGTGAGACACACTTAACCGGAAAATAAACTTACACAACCCTACCCACAAGAATGGATCCGACACCCACGAAGGTCTACACACCACTCACATGCACGAGATAGCAAGGATGGTCCAAAAGAGTAGTGTGTATTACTAAGTGAGAATACAAGACAAGAGGTTTTGCCCAAAACGTCACTACTAAGTACTCTTTGAATTCTCTAATTTCAGATTTTCTTCTACCCATGTCTACGGAAAATCCGCTAGATCTTGTCTAAAAGATCCGAGAAATCCGGAAAAGTCCCAGATCGGATCTCAGATCCTAAAATCTCGGGACATTTCCGGCCTCCGGAATTCCTAGTCTAACTACAAAACTGGCTATTGATTCCGGCAGCAGCCGGGTGCACTTGGGGTCCCATCGTTAGTCGCTGCTAATCCGGACTCTAACCCTGAGAAAAGAAGAAAAAGAAACATAAAATCTAACTAATCCTAAGTGGGAGCTCCTGGGCCCCGATTTCTCCCACTCCGGCGGGAGGGGGAGATCTCCACCGGAACGCGCGCCTTATCCTTTGCCTTCTTTGAAGTCGCCGGTGAAAGGTTGGTCTTCCTGGTTGATGGTCCGGCTGGTAGAGGAACAACCACCACCGGAGTACTCGCGTCTGACGGTGGAGGGGGCTGTGCCGGAGAACCTTCCGGAAGCGGAGGTGCTGAGGCCCCCGCATAGGAAGCTGACCCGGTCTCCAGGACCAAGTCCCTGTAGCTTCCGGACGGACTCTTGGGTCCGGACGCCAACCTCCGTGACACGGACCTTGGTGCAGTTGGGAGGCCGCCTTCTGCCGGAGGATCTGGCAGCCGCATATTGGATGGCGAAAGGAGATCCAGAAGCGTCTTCAGGATCTCACTTGTACTCGGGTTAGGGGGTACGATCCCCTCCGTCGGCGTCCGTGGCGAAGTGTCTAGGGACTCCGGATTCGCGGAGGTTCCCGGAGCTGGAGTGGTCTTGGTCAGTGGTTCCGGAGGACCTGCGGTTCGTGTTGTGGTCGGGGTGCCTTCCGGTCCAGGTGCTGCTGGTTCTTCTGAGAATTCCACGACAATGTTATTGACAGCAACTTCATCTGCTCCCAAGTCCGTCTCATCTTGTCCGCCTCGTCGAGGAGAAACCGGATGATGTTGGCCCGAGTGACCTTCTCTTTCTTCTCCACCAGTTTGGTGAAGAGCCGGCTCCGGTTGACCACGTCGACCGGAATGTCCAGGGCTGCCCGGACCTCTAGTATGGCTGCTACGGAAGCGTTGGCCTTCTCTTCCGCCAATTTCCGGGCCGTCACTGCTAGCATTGCCTCTTCGAGGTACCGCTTCATCTTCTTCTCCATTTCATTGTTGGCCTTGTACAGAGACGCAATCTGGGTGTGCAACGCCTTTGTGCCCACCTCCCGGCTCCAGAGTTCCTCCACCTTGTGGATGGCGTCCTCCAGTCGTTCCACGCCCAGGCTCCGGAAGATCTGCTCCACACTAGTGGTGATGATGTAGTTGGTCTCCTTAAGGAGTCCAACCCTCCAACCAATGTCGCGGGTGAGCTCATCCATCAGCTTGAGCTGACCCTCGGAGTCGTCCCAATCCACCTTCCTCTTCTTCCGGTTGGTCCCCTCTAAGGGTCCAGACTCGTCTTCTCCGGACGATGCAGATGAGCTACGGATGCCCGGACTCTCCGTCTCGGGTTCCTTCCCCCGCGGTCTCTTTGGGGCCTTTCGGCCTTCCGGAGTGCTGGTGGTGGCTGCTTCCGGAGCTAGCTCCCGTTCTCCGGATTCTTCTTCTTCAGACTCGTCCCCTCCGTACTTCTGGAAGTTGAGGACGATGTCGTACTTTCGGACTTCCGCCGCAGTGAGTTGCTGGTGGTGCGTATAGAGGTGTACCACATAGGAGGCCAAGGATGTTGCTGTCTTCTTCACCTTCTGGAGGTTGGCTACAAGACGGTTGATCATGTCCGTCATGAGCGTTCCCCAATCCACGACTATCTTCTTCCGGAGTGCCCCGAGGAAGGTGCAGGCCCACTTCGCCACCACCCGCTTCGGCTTTTCCGGATGGAAGATAGGGTTTAAAAACCCTAGCACAAGCTCGGCGTCCAGGTGCCGAAGGTCTTGCATGTTGTAGCCGTCCTTCGGGTCCGCCGGGCTCGCAAATTTGTCCACCAGGAATTCGTCCCGTCGTTCCACCACTTTGGTGCGTCCGCCACGGAAGTCGTACGCATGGGACCATTCCGGAACTCCCCAGTTTTCCGGATGGGCTCTCAGCAACCCCTTGTACTTCTCATCTGGGGTGCCGATGAGCTCCTGGACGTAGACCTCCTCTCGCATGCCCCAGGGAACTTCGAGTAAACGCTCGCAACCCATCGTCTTTAGGCTTGACTTCAGGAGGTTGAATTCGTCTAGGTCCTCGGGGATGTCCGGAAGGACGCGGGCCAAGGGTGGAAGCCCCACTGCCGGCTCTTTGTCTCTCCTACAACGTCCATCTCTATCCGTCCTCTTCGTCTTAGCCATCGGCACAGACTTCATGAGAGCTTCCTAAATCCTCACAGTCTCTCAAGGTAGTCCCTGCACGCACCGTCCTCACAAAAGCACTCCCTAACGGACACACGTCCGTTCTAACCGTCTAAGCTTCAAACCCTAACGGCCAGAGGTTAGAAAACCGTGAGCGAGAAAGAGAGAGAGAGAGAGAAGAAGAAAGCCTTAATGCGAAACCCTGCACGCGAAGAAGAAATGGAGAAGAAAGAGTTTTTCCCCCAAACCCCATCCTTAAGTAGTCCGGCCGTTAGTACGGAGTCGTGATGACAGTTGATGGCGATAGTTTCGGCTGACGGTTCCGGAGAACTGACTGCCCCGAAATTTTGGTAACTGCTCCGGCTCTGATTTTAACATCTTTTGGCTTAATTAGGGTTTGCAATCCGGCCCATCCGCCGTTATTCTTACCTGACGACTATAGGATGTATCCTACTGGGAACTATCATAACTACTTAACTAATTTTTTTGTTTTAGCCGGATTTTTAAGTTAACTTCCGGCACCATGTGGAAACGGAGTCCCACAATAGTCCACCCAATTAGGTTAGGGGTCCCAAGGCCTTGTTGTATGGGAACCTACAAAGCCCTTGGTGGAGATCACATGTCGGTTGTCTCTAATGAAATTAGTGTAGGGAAGCACTTAGAGTAGAAAAATGTTTATCCTCGAGAGGGGGAAGTAGTTCTATACACAGAAGCCTATGTCCCGTGGCCATATGCTTAGTGAAGAGAATGAACAAACACTACATTCACGCCGGTCCCATTATAAGACAATAGTTTTTCTTCTTCTTCTTTGCAAGTCCAATGGAACCATTTAAAGCAAAGAGCCGCTAAATTTGGTTCCAACAAGATCTTTGCATTCTTTAATCATCACCGCAATTATGTCCTTCCCAAGAAGTTGGGAGGAAAACTAAATTTACAATATAAATATAGTTCTCTAACGCATGGGAAGAAGGAAGGCCTTTGCCAAGGCGAGAATGGAGTTTTTCCAACTTTGTTCCTCTATACCTTTAAAGGGTTGATTCCCCGCCCTCACGTCCTCGACCTCACGTCCCCGCCCCTAACGTCCCCGCCTCTTCCCCGCCTAATTTTGGAATCAGAAAACTTTGGATGAGCATAACTCACTCAAAAATATCCCAAATCAAGCATTTGAGGTATGTCTAGGCATTTAAATTTTTTGTAAATGCCAGAAAACATCTCATACGCTTAATTTGGACTATTTTTGAGTGAGATATGGGCATTTAAAGTTGTTGATTCCAAAATTGGGCGGGGAGGGGCGGGGACGTCTCCGCCCTAGTGCCATGGTGGCGTGATACGTCTGAATGTGACGTGGCCATCATAGTAAAAAACTTACTTGCAAAAAACTATTGGGCGCACTTTAGGCAATCCGTCCGAACTGTCCGCCCATCCGGTTGTCCCGTCCGATCACCTCAACCCGTCCATTATGACAACCCTGCTTCAAAAAGGCCATTGCGCTCATCCACTTCTTCAACTCCGCCAATTCGGCATGAAGAGTCTATACTGCATCCAATCTAGCAGCAAAAGACCCTAGACGCTTTTTCGGATGAAGAGAAAGCACTTCTGATCATTATGGCTAGTCTTGCCACAATGAGAACATGTCACAACTTCTTATCCTTGCCCCCAACCTTCTCAGCGAGCTTCGCTGCCTCGGACTTAGGTTGTGCATTCACCGTGCTTGCCCCCTTCTTCATGGAACAATTGGAGTCTCCCTTGGTGTGACCCGCCTCGCCACAAGCCCAACAATGCACAACCGTTTCAGGTTGTGCCTCTGCCAAGCTACCAATCGCTCTAGCAAGTTTCTTGGGCTTTTGAGCCTCCAACAGTGACGTGACCAAATTTGTAGCCTCGCTCACGCCCAATGCTCTATCAAGCGCTTCTACCTCGGCAAACACTTGTGCCAAAGTGGCATTGCCGTGATTCCGGAAAAGAAGATGTGGACTAATCAACTCTACCATCTGCTTGTCCAACTTGGAAATGAAAACCTTCACCTGCTCGTGCTCTGAGAACACATCAGCGGCCTCTCCTAACAATCGTGCCAACCAAATATACATAGTGCGAGGGATATCTTGCTACTCTCAACGGAAATCCAAGATGTGCTGCATCTTATCACGCGTGAATCCTCCATATTCTACCTCTAGATGCGCCATGAGTTGCGCCAAAGGATCCAAGGCTGGCGGATCGCCAACCACCATCAATGTAGCACGTGTAGCTACGGCCAAACAGAACATGGTTCCCAAGCCAACACGTTTGCTCACAATGGCAATACCCTTGCCTCTAGAGTCCGCATTGAGGAAACTATTTTCGACCTTGAGCTCTTTTGTGGAAGTCGAGAGTTGAGCAATTGCGCTATTGATGCTAATACTCTTCAAGACGGCGCAACTTTGCCTCGTGCTGCAAGGTCCATCTCCCGTATGATTGAAGGGCCTCCAACTCCAAATGCTAGGACACGAGCTCGAACGAATATCAATCGTTAAACGACGACGTCCATTCACGCTTTTCCTTCATCCAAGTCTGGAATTGGAGCCGCCAATTGGGTAGGGAGATGCCCCCAACTCGTCCAAAGCACTTGTTTTGTACGACATGACAGAGATTGTCCACCATGTTATCAAACGTAGCCACATCCCAGACCCAAATCCTATAATCAATATCCAACACCGAAACAAGCTTAAATGCCTTGTTGATATCCGACCCTAGCTCAAAGTTTGTAGTAGAAGCATTTCACGAGTAGACTGGTGAGGAAAGCGGTAGAACCAACTCTAGGTACTGACCATGAACAAAAACCACCTCAAGACCTATCTACGGAAAGTATCTAAAGGATATGGGTGCAGACAGGCAACCTGCACCTACAAAACCACCAAATTTTGTAGTTCACCGATCATCACCTCTAGCTAGCACAAGTCCAACCACAAACCCCCACATAAAAAGGTCTTGCCGGCCTTGCCGGCCCTACTTCATTCTACGGTACCCTATTGCAATCTAGGACAACAAGAAATGGGGCCACCGGAAAACACCGACAATAAGCTCACAACACGGAGCAGGTACTGCACAAGAATCCAAAAATTAAAACCAGATCCTCTCTCCAACAATATTAAAGCAATAAATGAAAATGACTAGAGCCACTAGCACTTCCCTGCAATGGATAGTCACAAAGCCGCAAAAACCGCAACAAAAAAAAGGAGGACACTCAAGAGTGTTTCCCCAAGTCCCAAAACTTGAAGTTCTATGGAAATTTTTGGAAAGTTGGTGTTCAAAAATACAATTCAGCCTTAAAACTCATCACTTAGGGCTGAGGATCAACTCCAAATGCCAATCCAATAATATCAATGGATTTCTTGGCAAATTTCACATAAAGTGAGCGCAAATTTTGCTCAAATCCAAGCTAAATTGCCTCCACAAATGAACTTCAAAGATTAGACTAATCTTTTTTTATTTAACACCCACAATAATGTGGTTTTTGAAAAACTTTTTAATCAAAAGTTTCTCATTCACACTAGATAGAAACTCCTCTAGAAGGCTCGAATTCAAAGTCAAAATCCTAAAATAGTAATTATTTTGGAAGATATTAGCTCACAATTAAATAAATCTGCCCAAAATTGCAGTTTCATCCACAGTGGATGAAACATGAGGCCGCGGATGAAAAATTGATCTACGGATGAAAAAATTCAAAATGGACGAAACTATCGGCAACAGGTGCAGCAACTGTCCTTCTTCACTCCAAACTTTCACCGCCCTCAATTTCTTCAAAATTTGTCCAAATCACGTGCCATTTGTTGCGTTGAAATCGTATTAATGCGCACTACAACATCAATCTAAGTACCTACAAAATGATTCCATCTTTCTCATTAGAGACTATTTGAGGTCATTGAAAGGCCTTTGCGGGGCAGTCCCTTGCGGAAAAATGACGGTGACATCACTGCTATCCATCGTGTTACCAATGCTGCCATGTTGATGACTCCGTTGAAATTTCCTAAAATGGGCCAATGAGGAAGGTTGGGAGCAGTCGACGTGGAATGTAGACTATTTGAGGTGGAGTACGTACTTACGGCCAGTCAATAAACTAGGAATATTTTTTAATATGCACGGTAGTTGACGTTGACCTTGTGCTCAAGTTCTTTGTACGCATGCTAGAAGGATAAACACTTTAAAATTGATCAGCTTCTATATAATAAGATAAGAATTGCATAATCGATAATAGAAATTGGGAGCTATTTGAGCGGGAAAATTGCCACAAGGCGCAACATGGAGCAACAGTCATACAAGCGCTCTCAAGAAGCAGTGTAGGTGTGATGAAAACAAAGAAGACGGAGCAAAGTAGAGAGCTAGCTGCCAGCTTTACCGTTTTTGCTTGTGTTGTAGCTTGCTTATTTGATAACGAAATCATGGTAGGGCAGGATAACCCAGCAGGTGAGGTGCGGTCCGTAGTGATTTACAATGCCAATGATTCTGCTGGAAGGTGGATTCCATTACGGATTGAGATTGGCTCATGGATTACTTTGAAGCCTGCAGCACGCGGTCCATGCGCAACAGATGCTTGTCAACATAGTGAGGAATCCTTTGCGGGTGCATAGAAGGCATAGATTGTCCGGTTTAAGTTTTATGCCAACACTGTTCGAGGTAGAGATGTGCAGAAGCTTGTAGCCGTGCAAGTACATCACCCTTATCAGCGTCGACAATTAGAACTTGATCTGTCGTCATTAGCTAGTGAGCCCCGGGCATGCAACTATTTGCATGCCTCGTACTGAGATGATTTGAAGCCGCCCTCATCTATTTTGGATGTCATTTTGGTGCTACACCATGAAATTGGCGAATCCGGACACAATGGGAGGAGCCATAGACAGTTGCTACAGAATGGCACTTTTTTTCTTAGAGCAGTGTATATACCTCGCTCTGTCTCGAGTTGTATGGAAGTTTGGACATCTGAGGCCTTTTGATTGTAGATGTCACATGACGTTGCAACCGCAATGAAGCGGAGCACGGAGAGCAAGGTTGCACATGTACAGTGGTTCCTACCAGTCCACATAATGGCTAATTTGTTTGAGCTAGTAGACGACATTCGGCGCACTCAAGCAATGTACATCTTCCGATCTCCGTCAACCTTGCTTTTGGCAAACTTAATGGATCCTAGGTGGGATGAGAAGTGGCAGAGCGGACAAGACATCATCAAATGTGTAGTCAGCCAAGGCACCGTGGGATTTAGTTACCATCTAGCACAACAAATGTTATATATGAACTTCTGCTATGTCAGATATAGGCATGAAGGGCAACAATGGGTGGCGATGGATCAGACCGTGATTACAGACATAGTGAAGGCGGAGGTTGTGTTTTGGAATGAAGAGATGCCTACGTTTGAGGGTAGGAAGGCATGGCTTATGTTCCAGATTTGGAACAAGATTGCAATTTTAATGCCTTGAGAAGTCATTCTAGACATCTACGACCTTGTTATTGAATGGCTTGGTCGACCAGACAGGAAGGTATGTTTTCTTTCACACATCAAAGTAAAATTTGACATATAGATGATGACATCATGACATCTGCATTGTATTGTTGAGTTTGCAAATTGATGTTGTCATAGATAAATCATTGGCTGGAACGGAGCATTGAGATTCAAGCTGTCATGCCATCAAGAGCAAGATTTAAGATGGTTATGTAGGAGTCATGCTTCAGCAAGCCTTCATGTGTACAGCAGGGTTGTCTATCGTGACATTGTGACAGTGACGTGCCGTCATGACGCGACATGTCGTGATGGACCTTCTCGTCACGACACAATAGAGTCAATCTAGGGTCAAAGATGAACTTTACCCCTATATATGGTACATTAGTTACCTCGGCGTCGACGTGGCCGTCCAATGTGGCACTCAAATCCAATGTGGCTATCCTAGATGGCAGTCATATCCTATGTGTATACCATTACTTTACCGTACTGAGTTAACTCTAAATTACCCTCAACTCCAATTCGAGGGCAGTTCGCGGTCAATCCGCAGGCGGTCCGCGGCCAGTTCGTAGTCAATCCACAGGCAATCCGCGACCAGTCCGCGGGAAGTTCGCGGCCAGTCCGCGGCCAGTCCGCAGCGAGTCCGCGGCCAGTCCGCAGCTTGTCCGCGCCATGTCCGCGGCCATTCCACGGTCAGTCCGCGGCCATTCCCCTTTCAGTCCACGGTCATTACCCTTTGAGTCCGCGGCCATTCCACATTCAGTCCGCGGCCATTCCGCAGGCAGTCCGCGGGTTGTCTGCAGCCATTCTGCATACCCCCTCACCTTTGAGCGGACATAGCGCACGGAGTTCCTGCTCAAATCTTACGTTTGAGGACATTTAAAACATCTACGTTTCACGAGAATGTCGAAAATGTCCTCACAGTTGACATTTGAGCCGGTAACCAAGGTGATGTGGCCTCCTGTCCGCGGGCAGTCCGCGGGCTGTCCGCAGCCATTCCGCGTATTCCCTCACCTTTGCGCGGACATAGCGCACAAAGTTCTTGCTCAAACCTTACGTTTGAGGACATTTTAGACATCTACGTTTCACAAGCATGTTGAAAATGGCCTCACACTAGACATTTGAGTAAGTAATCAAGCTAATATGGCCTCTTGTCCGCGGGCAGTCCGTGGGCTGTCCGCAGCCATGCCGCGTACCCCCTCACCTCTGCGCAGACATAGCGCACGGAGTTCTTGCTCAAATCTTACGTTTGAGGACATTTTGGACATCTAAGTTTTAGGAGGATGTTGAAAATGTCCTTACAAATGACATTTGAGCAAGTAACCAAGGTGATATGGCCTCTTGTCCACGGGCAGTCCGCGGGCTATCCGCAGCCATTCCACGTACCCCCTCATCTTTGAGCCGACATAGCGCACGGAGTTCCTGCTCAAATCTTACGTTTGAGGACATTTAGGACATCTATGTTTCACGAGAATGTCAAAATTGTCCTTGAAAGTGTATTTTAAATTGAGTATCCGGGTTGTAATAGCTAGACTCGTTGTCCACAACTCTATTGGACCCCATCCAACTCCTTCTATTTCGGAGGTTGTGGCGGAATAATTATTCCTTCATTGTTTCTTGTGAAGTCACTTTTGGCATCAACATTTAATAAGAATGTTAAGAACGTCTTTCTTTATATGATTTGAATAAAATGTGAGGTTGCTAGAGCCTCCTAAATGTGGCCATATTCTCCCACCCTACTTCTACTATCTATCCAACTTTGAGACCTTCTCCCTCTTCCTCATTCCTCCCTCTTATTCCCTCTTACTCCCACTTCGTCTCTTGCCCTCTCCTTCCCTCCTACTCCGTCTCCCTCTCCTTCCCCCCCCTCCTTCCACTCCCTTTCCCTCCTTGTTTGCTCTCCATCTTCCTACCCCTGTCTCTTTTGTTATTTCTTTCTCAATATCTTTCTTTTCTTGTTTTTTTCTTAAATTCATTTCTTTGTGGATATGAATATTTTCAACTTAGACTTCATGATTTTGTTTTTTGAATAAACAAGTATCTCTTTTCTAAATTTCATCCTTATTGAAATCCTTCTTGCTCTATTCTTTTCATGTGTTTTTATTCTTAGTTAATAGCTTGGTGTTTTATTTTTTTGTTTAAAATGGTTAAATGCTCAATCATTGACTCTAGTGTTTCACGATAGGCTTCTTCTATGGAGTATGTTCTTTAAAATACCCATATGGCATTCAAATTTAGTTCTACCAACCAATTAGTTTGAAGCAACTTTATGGTTGGTACAACCTTCCAAAGATAATTTGTGAAATCCTTGCAATCATTAGTCTTTATGAAGCTCCCTTTTTACCCATATGAATCATGTAAGATCCATCTTTGGCATTAATAGTTTGTATGGATATCCAATTTGTCTTTTCATGTAGCATTTGGTTCCATATGGAAGCTCTTTGGGGTCCCAAAGCATAAACCCTTCTTCCTCCTTCTTCCTAATTCTTTTAATGGCAATTTTTGGAGTGGGATCATTCCTTTCCGCGCTGTCTTTCCTCTTCTGGTCTCACTCTTTTTTCCTTTCATTCTCCATAGTCTCTCTCTCTTCTTGTATAATTTTTTTTTTTTGAAAAATTGTCCTTCTCTTTCATTATTCTCTTTAATTATCTTTTATTGTTGATTTGACATCATTTTTGGATTTTCTCATATTTTAATAATAATTCTACCACTCAATTTAGAAAGTATTTAATCTTTTTCTTAGATCCCATGTAGGCTTTCAAATTTCCTTTATAAAAATTGTGTTTGCTTTTTAATTTGATGTTTATATATATTTTTCTTTCCTATTGCCCCTCAATGAATAACTTATTTTCTTTGAAAAGTTGTCCTACTTCCTCCCTCCTTCTTCCTCAGTATTTCTATTTAACTTTTAGTTTTGGTCTTTCAAGTGGCCCTATTCTTAGTAAGTATTTTTTGTGCTATAGAAAAATAAATAAACACGTCATTGAAAGTGCCCTTGGAGCTCAATTGATCGGACTAAATAACATCAATTATTATTAATGGAGAGATTGATGATGAGCTTTGGTAATTAATGCATTATTTCTAAGTCCAACTAGTTTGCAGCGCCACATTATCATTAAGGATTTCTAATTTGTCTCTCTTTTATAAAGATTTGTTCCTCCTTATAAAAAATTTCCCCTCTCTAATTTGCATTATTGTTAAGCTCAATGAATTTGAATCGCCATGTCAGCGGGGCTCTCTATTCCTCTTTTAAGTCATTGTCCCTCTCTGAACCTCTCTCCATTGATTCTCTAATTTTTGTTTTTGAAAAAGGAATTCCATATCTCCTTCCGTTTCCCTCTCTATGTCTTGTTTTATTTTTATTTTAAAGTCTTTGTTGCCCTTTATTTAATTAATTATACACTATTAAGAAAATTCTTTTCCTTTAATTCCTTATAGGATTTCCTCCTTACTTTTATGATTCATTCCTTCCTCCCTCCCACTTCTATTATGTTTTAAAATTCTAATTTAGATTATTCCTCTCTTCTCTCAAACTATCTTTTGTAATTGAGATTATTCCTCACCCACTCTCTTCCCTACTTTAATTCAAACTGTCTCTCAACGACTCTGTTTCATCTCTTCCCCCTCTCCATAGCCCTTAAATTTCCAAGGTTTGTTTACACCAAAAACACTTCAGAACTACTCGATCTAGTGCAATGAGTAAGGAAGAAAAGAGAACCTCTTATTTTTAATTCTAACCGTAGAATATTAATTAACCTCAATTAAAACTTGTTAAGTAACATACTCAAAATATTTCATACTCATTGACAGCAGATGTTGAAAGATTATGGTGCTTGGAATAGAGAAAACAATTCCTTTTCTTCCCTAAATTGAGTAGCAAGATTAGCAAGACCTTAACGCCACATAGTGTCAAATCTTTGCACACGCAAGGTCTAAGTTCAATATCATCATATCTAGTATGATATTAGTTACTCATAATCCAAATTCGAGAGGTAGAAACGGAGTGAAGCATATTCAAAACAATTATGCAAGGAGTGGAGGTTCAAAAATTGCCAAGCCACTTTATAATGTTTTTTGATCTATTATCTTCTAGGAAAAGAATCTAAACGGTCAATAAGAAGGTTACACCACATCTTCTAGTTGAAAAATAAAATGTAAGAAATATGAATATTTATAAGTTTATGTGGAAAAGAATAAATGCTTTTGGTAGCTTGCCCAATCATGTGAAACTATGAAAGAAATGCACATCCATCCTACATAGCATAGGACACGTAGTTTAAAATTTTGGTTTCCCTTTTGCACATTTGATTTTAACTAAAAATTAAATAAAAATGAAATTTTTCTAGGATACCCCCTACTACCTAGTCTTCCTTCTCCAACTTTATAATAATGGTTCAATACTTATGTAATACTAAGTCCACTTTTGATTTTAAATTCTCTCATAAAATTCCACCAATAACCTTCAAAGAATACAAGGCATTACAAATCTTAAATGATTTATTAGCAAAGAAAAATCAAAACTTCTATCTCGAAAGTATAAAAAAATTTACCTACCTCTTCAATTAAATTAGCCAAAATCTAATTGGAGATTTGAGAACATATACATCATTTAGAGTTTCAATAGAATTTGCAGTATATCAAAATTCATAATCTTATTTTAAACCATTGTCATGCACCACCACATCGTGTGCAGATAACATCGTGCCACATGAGCAGTCGCACACCCCTGGACAAAACCCGGGACCAACAGTGTCCAAATCTAACACCCCTGTCCCCACGAACAATAAAACAATAGGTCATACTATAAAGCAAACACTATCAACAACTAAGACTCGGGAAAAAAAATTTAGAGTCTATAATTACCAATACTTTCATGTAGTAAGCGGTCCACGAACCTCTGTACTAATAAATAAGTAGAAAACACTTATATATTACAACATAGTCAAGTCCATGCCATTCTTAATGAATTATTGCATGATAATAATGGAGCTAGCAGTGTGTGCACACACACCCTCACTTCGTTATGTGGGAGACTCAATTTGTGAAGGATAAGTCTCACAACAACATCTACAAAGGTCATTTGTGATCCAAGTCCCAAATGAGGTATTCAAAAGACACCATCATTAACCTAAAGCCACTTGGCACTAAAACTAACCCTAATATCTAATTAGAGTTAATTTTAATGCCTTGCCACAACAAGAGAACATATTACTATGTTAGGTGGTTTCTAACACTTAAACCACCTCTGCAAACTCTATTGTGCGCCAATCTGTACACCATAGCAATTGAAATGATTTCTTTGTTTCCATTTGGAACAAAATTAAAACAAGCAACCAACACCTTTAAGCTCTAAAACTTTGAACAACCATACATATGCAAGCAATTCAAAAGAATTATTTTGGTCTAAATGCCTTGCATACAAAATCAAATCAACATATTTTAGATTAACCTCTAAAGGCCCAAGGCATTTTTGCACCAAAACACTTCAAAATTGCTCGGTTCTAGTATAATGCCTAAGAAGGGAGACAAAAACTTTTTATTTCTACATCCAACCATAGGATCTCAATAATGACTTCCTTATTGATGTCCCCACAAAAATTCATAAACTTCAACCGCACGGATTGAAAGATTATAGTGTTTGAAGTAAAGCAAATAGTTCATTTTCTTCCCTGCATTTCGTGGATCAACAGACTTTGGCTTCACTTGGTATCAAATTTTTGCACTACATAAGGTCTAAATCCATTACTATTGTATTTAAGATGATGTTAGTTCCTTATACACAAATTTTTAGAGGTAGAAAAAGGGTGTAGCTTATTCAAGTCAACTGTGCTAGTAGTGGAGGTTCAAAAACTGCCAATTTTAGTTTTTTAGTTTTAGTTTTTTAGAAACTTTACATGTTTCAGAAATGATCCAAACGGTCAATATGAAGGTCTGCACCACATATTGTTGTGGAAAAAATCAAAAGTGAAAAAAAATAAAATCTCTAAGTTTTATGTGGAAAGAATTTTTTTTTTGTAAATTGCCCGACAATGTGAGGCAATATGTGGAAATCTTTGACTTGGGTTCATGCGCTATTTTCCACTCAAGACAAGGTTTTTTTTTTGAAAATATGAAAGGAAATAATATTATTTGCTAGTATTGAAAATCTTACATTCAATAGACTATACGAGCAAAAGGTTTTGGAGGTGCCCGATGTGCCTGCTCTCCTCGTTTGAAATTCAAATTGCTATAACTTTTTTAATGACATCGGATTTAAAAAAAATCATTTTCCCACATGAATTTTAGTTATGCCCTTCTACAATCATTTTTTTTGTAGTTAGAAATTGACACCATTGGAACCTAACCAAATTTTCAAATTGTCATTTTGTGACACTTGGGCTTTAAGGGGTTTAAAAACACAAAAGTATGAAAAGCTCAAAAAGTATATAATCATTGATTTGTTGATAAAACATGGATTTTTTTAAATGCAAAAATTTAAAGTTGAATTGCCACAAAATATAAAATATTTCCCTATCCACAAACATTGTCATGTTTTTTTATAATATGCAATGTATATAATATATTTCAATCAAACGACAACTTTTTTAATAACTTATTTGTATGTAAATCAATTTCTTTAATTTCCTTGAATTTGAACCAAACGCTTGCTGAAATATAACATTCTTCATAGACTTTTTCAACTACAAACCGTGAAGAGAATTAGGGAGGTGTAGGAAGAAGGGTTGGTGTTTTGGGACCCCAAAGAGCTTCCATATGGAACCAAATGCTACATGAAAAGACAAATTGGATATCCATACAAACTATTAATGCCAAAGATGGATCTTACATGATTCATATGGGTAAAAAGGGAGCTTCATAAAGACTAATGATTGCAAGGATTTCACAAATTATCTTTGGAAGGTTGTACCAACCATAAAGTTGCTTCAAACTAATTGGTTGGTAGAACTAAATTTGAATGCCATATGGGTATTTTAAAGAACATACTCCATAGAAGAAGCCTACCGTGAAACACTAGAGTCAATGATTGAGCATTTAACCATTTTAAACAAAAAAATAAAACACCAAGCTATTAACTAAGAATAAAAACACATGAAAAGAATAGAGCAAGAAGGATTTCAATAAGGATGAAATTTAGAAAAGAGATACTTGTTTATTCAAAAAACAAAATCATGAAGTCTAAGTTGAAAATATTCATATCCACAAAGAAATGAATTTAAGAAAAAAACAAGAAAAGAAAGATATTGAGAAAGAAATAACAAAAGAGACAGGGGTAGGAAGATGGAGAGCAAACAAGGAGGGAAAGGGAGTGGAAGGAGGGGGGGGAAGGAGAGGGAGACGGAGTAGGAGGGAAGGAGAGGGCAAGAGACGAAGTGGGAGTAAGAGGGAATAAGAGGGAGGAATGAGGAAGAGGGAGAAGGTCTCAAAGTTGGATAGATAGTAGAAGTAGGGTGGGAGAATATGGCCACATTTAGGAGGCTCTAGCAACCTCACATTTTATTCAAATCATATAAAGAAAGACGTTCTTAACATTCTTATTAAATGTTGATGCCAAAAGTGACTTCACAAGAAACAATGAAGGAATAATTATTCCGCCACAACCTCCGAAATAGAAGGAGTTGGATGGGGTCCAATAGAGTTGTGGACAACGAGTCTAGCTATTACAACCCGGATACTCAATTTAAAATACACTTTCAAGGACAATTTTGACATTCTCGTGAAACATAGATGTCCTAAATGTCCTCAAACGTAAGATTTGAGCAGGAACTCCGTGCGCTATGTCGGCTCAAAGGTGAGGGGGTACGCGGAATGGCTGTGGATAGCCCGCGGACTGCCCGTGGACAAGAGGCCATATCACCTTGGTTACTTGCTCAAATGTCATTTGTAAGGACATTTTCAACATCCTCCTAAAACTTAGATGTCCAAAATGTCCTCAAACGTAAGATTTGAGCAAGAACTCCGTGCGCTATGTCTGCGCAGAGGTGAGGGGGTACGCGGCATGGCTGCGGACAGCCCACGGACTGCCCGCGGACAAGAGGCCATATTAGCTTGATTACTTACTCAAATGTCTAGTGTGAGGCCATTTTCAACATGCTTGTGAAACGTAGATGTCTAAAATGTCCTCAAACGTAAGGTTTGAGCAAGAACTTTGTGCGCTATGTCCGCGCAAAGGTGAGGGAATACGCGGAATGGCTGCGGACAGCCCGCGGACTGCCCGCGGACAGGAGGCCACATCACCTTGGTTACCGGCTCAAATGTCAACTGTGAGGACATTTTCGACATTCTCGTGAAACGTAGATGTTTTAAATGTCCTCAAACGTAAGATTTGAGCAGGAACTCCGTGCGCTATGTCCGCTCAAAGGTGAGGGGGTACGCGGAATGGCTGCGGACAGCCCGCAGACTGCCCGCGGACAGGAGGCCATATCACCTTGGTCACTTGCTCAAATGTCAATTTTGAGGACATTTTTGACAGCCTCGTGAAATGTAGATGTTGGAAATGTCTTCAAATGTAAAATTTGAGCAAGAACTCCGTGCGCTATGTCCGCGCAAAGGTGAGGGGGTACGCGGATTGGCTGCGGACAGCCCGCGGACTGACCGCGGAATGGCCACGGACTGGCCGTGGAATGGCTGCGGATTAACCGCGGATTGACCGCGGACTGAACGCGGACTGAACGTGGAATGGCCGCGGACTAGCCGCAGACTGGCCCCGGACTCGTTTAGGACTGCCCGCGGACTGACTGCGGACTGATCGCAGACTAGCCACGGACTAAACGCGGACATGACCGCGGAATGGCTGCGGACATGGCGCGGACAAGCCGCGGAAAGCCTTTGAAAACGGATTGAGGCGCGGATTGGTGCGGACACATGCTGAAATTTACTGGGACATGAATTTATCGTAGTTGATGACATGTTTGCACATGTGGCATACAGATTCCTTTTTGTATCCAACGTGTCTGTCTTGAGGTAAATGTAAATATTGTGTTTTCTGATGTCAAAATGGCCGTGTCACAGTAAAGTCACGATCCGTCACAATGTCATGCCGTCATTATGTCGTGACATCGTGACATTGTGACGAAAATTGTCCCTGTCACGACACAATAGACAACCCTGGTGTACAGTGGACAATATGGTCATGAGGCAATAATTTGTAGGTGGCTTATGTGACATTGCGTTGTCTAAGATTTTGTAAAGGTGAAATAGGTGCAAAAAACATCTTTTAATTTATGCATATTGTTAAAGCCTAGGGATGAGTTCAGTTGACTTGTAACTCTCATTTTTTATGTCCGCTATAAAATTGGATATTCAATTGAATGCAGAGGTTGAGCTCTAAAATATTGTGCTCATATTTTTGTAGTGCAGCACAATCCACCTTTGATTCACTAGTTTTTTTTCAGAAGCTTACATGCCACATTTAGACTAGGCAACATCTTTGGCGCAAATGATTTTCTTGACACTATAGAATTGGTAAATGCTTCAGCAGCACACTTAAAACTAAGAGTAAATGACCAAAAAATTGCACTAATGGGATAAACAGGGATTGTAGGAAGTGCGTACGCGTAATAATGTATTCTTCAGCGGTTGACACTAATAGAATAAGAAGAGAGGTTGAGTAACATTTAATACATTCAAAGAAAATTTAATAAGATGTTTGTGTGACATTGCTTGAATGCTTCAGTAGCGCACTTTGAAAGACAAGACGAGAATTGAGGTACACTGCTTTTCTAAGAGGCAAATGCTAAGTCCATATACGAAAAGAAAAGGACAAAAGGATGGCATTTTGACATACAACGGTAGTCATGATCTCTTGAGTCTCCACACGGTTTAGCAAATGAATAGGATCCCTTAACGCCATCATACACTTGATGGGATACACATTCAACATCGCTTCATGCTATTATGTTCCTGACTTTAAAAAAACTCGGAAAAAAATTTAAAAAAATACTAAAATAAAAAATGTCATCAAGAGCTCTCTCCACATGGCTTGCTTACTCTCCATGTGTTTTTTTATTTCAAAATAATCAATAAACGGATGTTGCCACTTTAAATCTAAGTCTTTCAATAATACATTGATTCTTGTAGATATTACATTCATATCCTAGAAATAGTCAAAGTACGTCTAGAATTCCAACATTCTAAGAGACCAAAGGACTGCAAAATGAAGTGAGATGCCTCAACAAATTACACTGTTAAACAACCTGCACAATTTTGTATCAAATAAAACATGTTAAATGAAGATAGTCCGTAGAAGAATGAAATACAATCCTGCCTGAAGTAGGCTTAGCTCAAGCAGCAACTTGCTACGACTTTGCTGAATGCTACAGCTTGCAATATTATCTATAGTAAAGAGCCTAGAGTGTTCGTGCATATTGTGAAAACAAGCTAGCTATGTTTAGTACCAACACCCACACATATTACAAATTCCTCTAGACCAAATAAAAAGTTGTTGACTAGCAGATGAAAATGTAGAGCCTGCATAATACCATCCTAATTCTATAACAAAGCATCATGTTGAAGCAAGATCCACCTCCATGGCGACAACATTGGCAATTTTGAGGATGTCGGAGTATTCTAAAGGTAGAGGTTCTGCTGTGAGAAGTACGTGAATAAGACTAACTGTTGATTCTACTACCTTGCCGGCAACATCGGCTGCTACTACATTGCCGGCGACAATGCCCGTCACATCCTCGGTAACAACATCGCCGGTCACTACATCGCCAATCACTACATCGCGAGTTACTACATCGATCGTCACCACATCGCTAGTCACTACATTGCCAGCTCCTACATCACCGCCTACTACATTGTTGGTTACTACATCTTTGGATATTAATCTAGGCTCACAAAAAATAGCATGGATTTGGTCGGACCAATCAAAGCCGAGTCCTTGCGGACATGCTTACAATGAGGGATACTCGAGTGATGAAATACAAAGTTTGAGTTTGGCATCTTACAACCTTATCTCGACACAACCTAGTGGAGGTGCCCATCCTTCCTTCTATAGTGCTGCGGCAACAGTCTCTCATGAGGCATTGTCAATCTTCAAGCCCCATTGGCCCATCCATCCTCTAGTAGGCATAACATTGCAGCCGGGACAACAAAGATGCTCGCCTAGCACAACCTGAAACATACAAAATGGATAAAGCAAACATCCGCAAGGGAGGTTTGCTAGAGCCATCTCTGCCAAGTAGCATCCGCAAAAGACTCATGGGAGAGATTATTTTAGAGGTAAAACTCTCTCACAGTTCACACGAAAGGCAGTAAAAAACCATTGAAGACGAATATAACTCTCTTGAACAATCATGACGTCAATTTTGGCACCAAGGTCACCGATGGAATCCTACAGTAGAGACATTTCGGTGCGCAGCCCTCCAACATCAGTCCAATGCTTGATTTCAGATAACATAGCTGTCAATGCGGCCAACACAGCAGCGACACCCTCCATCACAAAGCGCAAGCAAGCATTAACCATTTTTTTACACCGCTCGTCGAAGACCATGCCTTGCTTCGAGCGTTGGATATTTGCAAACTCCTCCTACTTTGCTTCCTCACCACGCGTCAACTCGTGATGTCTCTTCTCTCGCTTTGCCAACTCCATCTCTGCATGTTGTAGCCGTGATTTGATGTGGTGTACATCTGCTTCTATCTCCTCACGTTTCTTGATGAATGTTACTGTCCCTTTCAGTCGTGATTCCCGGAGTGGTGCTTTCGCCTTCGTCTTTGTACCGCGTGGTTGGCGCACGATAGATCCAATGCATTGTGTCCCTTGCTGCTCTTGTGTACTACTTGCGTCATTTTTTGCTAGTGTCAGGGCTCGAGACAGCAGATCACAAAACACATCTAGCATTGCCTGGATATGCTCATGCAAGCATAGAGGAGTAAGCTTTCTTGGATTGCTACTCGGATTTTTGACGCGGACCTGCATGAGCACCATACATAATTAGAACACAAATAGTCAACAAGCAACAAAATTAGTAAAGGCGTGCTACAACGTTGCCAAATCGGTGAAGATATGTCACAGCGTTGTAAAATCAATGAAGATGAGCTGCACCGGACCTGCATGAGCACCATGCATACTTTGAACACAAATATTCAGCAAGGAACAGAAAAAACACACACAAGATATTTACCTTCCCTAGCTCAGCGGTGCCTTCCGCCCTATTAATCTTCCATGACTTTTTCTCTTCAAGCATTAGTCCTCTTACAAACGCACTCCCGAATTCCCCATTGTCTGGGATTGTTCTGCCATATACACGTTGGTACATGCAAAGCGCCCGTGCGGTTGTTTCTTCGTCCATGTGTCGTATCGGATGTCGATACTTATTCTTGTTTAGAGGATAGGTGTCCACAATTGCCTCCTAAGAAAGACTATTTTCTTCCTTCAAACGCTTGAATGGAACCCCCTTCATGGAAAGGCCTCCTACCTCATGGAAGAACTCTACGTTGTAGCATGCATTTTCACCAAGGAGCAATGGGGCACGCTTGGTTAATTGGTTCCTAATGTTTGGTCCTAAATTGCTTAGGTCAAAAGGGTCGGCCCATATGCTTGGATTGAGGATGTGAGGAGAATGAGGAGTTGCATCACTATTGTCCCTAGAGATCTCGTCAACAACGTTTGCATGCGATGGAGAAACCACCTTCGCTAATTTTCCACGTTTGCCCATTCTAAAGGTAAGCAATATGCCACACGAGTTTGTGACACTGAAAGCATTCGAAACTACAGCAAATGGTGAGAAAGAATAGAGAATGGTGAGATAGAATAGGAAATGGTGAAACAAAATCAGTGAAGGTTGTTACGGAGTTAGTGAAGACTGCTACAGCAAATGGGACGTCGTGAGATTGAATGCAATGTGAGACTGTAAGCAATATACCACATCCAAATAAGACCTAGGTTTCCTTGAGTTTATTTAACAGACAACGTTAACTTTAAAGATGTACGACAGAGCGTAGGCCAGGCCTTGTAAAAAATCGTTTTTTGACACACTACTTGTATTCTAAAAAAATTCTTAAAATGTACGTTGAGGTATGTTAAGTCAACACTATGTACTCTTTGATGTTGTGACTTGCTTAATGAACCGTAGTGGCTTAATATTTAGGATTCCAAAACCAAAATAAATTTGGTACACCAAAAAACCTTAGGATTCAAAAGGACCATTCAAGGGTTTTGTTATTCATTACAGTCCCTTTCTAATGGTACCTAAATGCCCAAGCCTTATAAATTTTGTACTTTGGATAAATGTGAACACATTCCAAGCTCATAGAGTTGCATCTTTTCATCCATTATGATTTTTGTGGATACTTGTGTTGTTTATGTATATGTTTTATATACTATATTATGTGCACATAATACAATATTTCATATTGTATATAGAATATGTATTATATATAATAATACACATGCTAAATATCACATTTATTTAATATACTATATCTATATGCATTTGAATTTTAGTGTATCCAAGTTTGTAATTAGTGTATACTCACAATAAATGTCATTTTGAACACATGATAAAAGTGAACTTGAACAAACTTCAAATAATTAGGTAATAAAAGTGTACAAATTCTAAGTAATAAATGTAAAATTTCTAAACTCTTGTCAATCAAATCTTATTGTTTGTAGTGAAGGGGGTCTTTGCAGAATCTTAGAGGGATTTCCATAAAATATCTCAAAAGAGGAAATAAAAAATTATTAAATTAGAATAAAATTAAATTTTGTTGGAAGCCTCAGCAACACTTAAGTTCTAAAGTACCGTGAGAGTTTCACATAAAAAGCACTTCAAAATTGTTTGAATCTAGTGCAATGTATAAAGAAGGATACAAAAACTATTATCTCTAGTTTTGACCGTAGGATCTAAATTAAGACTTGTTAAGTAACATACTCACAGAGTTTAATAAATTTTGATCGCATAGATCAAAATTCAATATCTATACTCAATATCATCATGATAAGCATGAAGTAAGTTCCTTAAACACCAATTTTTAGATGTAGAAGAGGGGTGTAGCATATTCAAAACAACTAAGCAAGGAATGGGGGTTCAAAAATTGCCAATTCACGTTTCATTTTTTTGTAAACTTAATATGTTTTAGATTGATAATCCAAATGGTCAATAGAAAGAATTATACCACATAGTATTGTTGTGGAACAGATAAAAAGTTTTTAAAAATGAAGATCTCTAAATCTTATGAGCAAAGGAAGTTTTTTTGGGTACCTTGCCCGACAATGTGTTACGATGTCATTTTTTGAGTACCTGCTCGGTCTGGCCAAATAAAATTCAAAGTCCTATAACTTTGTCATGAAATGTCGGATTTGGGAAAAAAATTGTTCTCCCATTGAGGTATTAATAATGCTCATTTACAATAAAAAATTTAAAGAAAAATGCTATAAATTGACACTGTAAGCGCCTGACCAAACCTCCAAATCGCAATATCTGGACACTTGGTCCTTCAGGGGTTTGAAGTGCAAGCTGTATAGTGGGGAATCGAGATTAAATCTGGCACACTGCTCCAAGGGCTGCCACATCAAGTCAATGATGTAGCCTACACGAGGCGCGTATAGCAAGGCCCAGATGTTCAAAGGTTGAGAGGTAATAGTATGTTTTTATATAGAATCTACAACGTCTACAAAAGACGAGGGGATAATGTTCTTTGACCTGTGCTCGGACCAAGCTGCAGCAGCTGGTGTTGTACCATGCGCACCAGTATTGTGCATCCAAAACTTTGGAGGTTCTTGTACCTCTTATAGAGAGAGTGACCGGCTGTTCTTTGTCATTATGAAGTGCATAGTACGTATTGAATGAGATATTTTCACAATTACAAGTACAAAAGGACCACTTGACATATTAGAACCAATTTTGTTCAATCAATAAACAATTGCCAAAATCAACTTTTTGAGAATGGAACTAGAGGATCTTCCTTTAAACTTACCTGGAAGATGTCTTAAACTTTTTGTGAATTTTGACTGAATAGAATAAAAATAAATTATCAAAATTCGTATCCCAAAATAATACTTTGTTCTTTAGAGATTAGCCTTTAAACGTCAGTCAAGAACTATATATAAAGACACATTTTATTCAATACAATTAAAAAAATATGCATCAGAACTTAACAAGACGTACACCTTGATATTAAATGATTTGTCAACTAACATTGTTCATTTGAGGATTATTCTAATATCTAAACCTCAACATGTTTAGACACAAGACCATACATGTGGAATATTGTGGCCACTTGTAGCACCTTATGACGATTTAGCTTTAATAGCAATAAATAATGAGCAATAAACAATGAGCTATTATATATCAATACTTGTTATTCTATGTCATATATCAAAATCATAAATTTTTCAAAAGTAGAATAATATGAATCCATATAAATATTTGTTTATAATTGAATACATTTACATATTGATCCTAATCTTTGAAAAACCATATCCACCTATCCTTTATTTGAATTCAACAATATTCAATCAAGGTTTATTTTTATAAATAGAGTTGCCGGGATTTCTTATTGGGAGTATAAGTATGTATTCAAAACTAAATTTTATGTTTAGTTTATAGATATGTTTTCAAAGTAAACTTAATCTAAGTAAGTATCATCAAAGTCAATGCCACATGTCGCCACCTCCTACGGCAAGTATCTCCTAGGTTTCATATGATACTCGTAGCGCAATCAATATATAGATAAAGAGACTATTTGTTATTGAGAGAATAGTATATCAACCTATTTTCACCAATTGAAAATGTAAGTTTCCAAGGTTTTCATAAGTAAGAGTAAATATTATAAAAATATAGGCCACATGAATCCACAAAAATCCACAAACAACCCAAGTATCCACAGAAATCATGATGGATGAAAAAATGAAACTTTTTGAGCTTGGAATGTGTTCACATTTATCCAAAGCACAAAATTTATAAGGCTTGGGCATTCAAGTACCATTAGAAAGGGACTACTATGAATATCAAAACCCCTAAACCATTCTTTTGAGTCCTAAAATTTTTTTGGTGTACCAAATTTATTTTGGTTATTAAACCCTAAATATTAAGCCACTACGGTCCATCGAGCAAGTCACAACATTAAGGAGTACATAGTGTTGACTTAGCATACCTCAACGTACACATCTCTAAAGTCAACTTTGAGTGTTAATAAACTTGAGCATTTATGATCTTATATTACCTTTGTCTCACAACGTCTCACCATTTGCAATACAACACCATGAGTCCATGACGAGATTTCTAGGCACAGTTGTGATGGAGCTCCACATCCTCAAAATCCTAGCATAATGGTGACCAACGAGCATAATGGTGATAATCAAAACACTAGCATGTGCGCATGGTACTACAACAATTGTTGTTGCGTGGTCCAAGCACAGTCGAAGTACATTATCCCATCATCCTTGGTACGCGTTGGCGATTGTGCATATAAACATACCGATACCTCTCCTCTTTCAAATATCAAGGCCTTGGTATACCCGACTTGTGTAGGCTACTTGATTGAGTAGACGTGGCAGCCCGTGGAGTAGTGTGCCGGACTCAATCTTCCTACACGGAATGATGTACCATGTCTATAGAAGCGTAGCTGTGAAGCATCAATCATATTTTTTATTTCTTCCTTGTGATTTTTTTTAAGAAACCACGATAAGATTCTGCAAAAACCCCCTTCACTATAGAGAATTAGATTTGATTGACAAGAATCTAAAAATTTTACATTTACTAATTCTAAATCATACACTTTTATTAATACATAATCTAAATATAGTATAAGATATTGTATTATGTATATAGAATATAGTGTACAAAACATACCCATATATACAATATATAGAAATAGCGTACTTGGTTGATACCAATTTCAAACTGTCAATTTCAGTGCAATGCTTAAGATTATTTTTATTTCAGCTTAAATTCATCATTATTTTAAGATAAGAATTAAATTTTTTATTTATTTCTATTGGAGTTTAAGTCTATTTTTATGTGAAGTTTAATCTAATTTAAAAATCAACGATAGCCTATAATATATTCAAAAAGGACACAAGTATTTTGAAGTGTCCCAATCATGCCACAAAGTGTTCCAATGACGTCACAAGACCATGCCTTGCTTTGAGCATTGGAATCCTAGTGATGTGAAGCCCCGTTGTGGCTAATTTATTTCACTTCACCCGCCATGGAGTTTTGATGTAGTCCATTTAATTCACCTGGAGGGAGTTCCAACAAAACTCATATTCCAAAAATATCCCAAATTCCACGATTGAGCTCAGTTGGAGCTGAATTGACAAAACTAATAATTAAAACTAGAGTAGGAATTCTTGAAGAAAAATTGACTTTTTCCATTTTGATTAATATGAAATGACAAGGAAAAATATAATTCAAACTACACAATCTATGCCACGTACGATAGATGCCATTTTCATTTTTTTTCATTCCCATTTTTTTCCTTTAAAACTTGAAAGTTTTTTATTTGAGAGTGCTATACCTTTTATCTTTTGATGAAGATTTTTACTACAAATTCAAGTAATAGAGAGCAAGAATTCATAACATTTATATATCATATAATGTGCCTACATTAAACATTGTTACTCTATTCCATCAATCGTTGATTGTATGCTATATATTATATATATGCTATGATTTAAACTACATCTTATATAAATTATATATGCTACATATAATGGGTACTATTTTATAATTCATTACAATAAAATTGGTATTTAGTATTAATCACACTAAGTAATTTATAAAATTTACAAGTTTTTACGGTTCATGAATATCAAAGCTGTAACAAATCCATGAGCAACAGCTTACCAAAGTTTTCACATTGGACAAATTACTACAATTCATTTCCTGTCATTGGACACGTCTAGTTTCTGAGATGTATGTCTGAAGTTGATGGAACATGTCCAATGGACAAGTGATGAAGATTAATTTGTTCAATGTGACAACCTTGCAGCTTACCCTCACATTACCTTGGCAACGAGTCTCACCATTTGTTGTAGCATGCCTTCAATAATCTCACCATTGTGACCAAATACATATTTTATACAACATATACAATGATTTACAATATATGTTACTATAGTTACATTCAAATTTCTAATAGCCAAGCGTTGAGGACTCTTGAAGGTGTGAGCATGTTCTATGGTGTCAATTTATAATATTTGTCAAAGTTTGTTAATCCACTAAATGCAAAGAAGAAAGTGAACCCCTTTCTCTACTTCAAACAATAGAATCTTTGGGTATGTTACCTAGTAAGTATCAATTGAGATCGTGCTATCAAAACTAGAAATGAAAGTTTTTGTTTGATTCCTTACTCATTGCACTAAAACAAGTAGTTTTGAATTGTTTTTGGAGTGAAACTATTATAGAAATTTAAGGGTTAATATGTGTCTTATATGATATTCTTATAATATGAAGCAAATGATATACAATATGTGTACCATATGTAATATATGTGCTATATTTATATATTGAATTTTCACTATATGCAACAAAGGATATATTCCATAGGTGGAAGGCATCTTTGGCACCTCCATGCCGAATATTTAATTTCTGTGGAAAAAAAACATTTGAAGATTCAAAAAGAAAATAAAGTAGTTTTCAACACGAAAGCGATATAACATTTTACAAATTTACTCACAATATTTATAGCCAAAGGTGCCTTCCACCCACGATAGTCACAATATTCCACAAGAAACTAGTAATAACATAACAATAATATATAATATTAACTTTTAATAAATTAAAAATAGCAATATATGTCTAGATGATACCCGTGTTTATGCCAAGCTTATATCCATGTAATGCATAGGTGATATCCATGTAATGCATAGGTGATATCCATGTAATGCATACTAGATGATATCCACGTAATGTAGTACCGTATCTGTATAAAGCCGAAAGTGAGGCTTCCACCTACGGTACCACATTCTATGGTGTAGAATTTGATCACAATCAAGGTTTAAATATTAAAATGACCCCCAAATTTTTTTGTATTCTATAAAGTAAAATACATGCCCATATATACATTATCTACGACATATTGTCACCGAGTTTACCCTCACCCCATTTATTATATTAAGAAATTTTTGAACTCTAAGTTGTCCTCAATGGCCCAAGGCCAATCTCTAGTTGAGTAAATTAATGCCCATTAATTACTTTAGATACCCGTTATATGCTTGGATTGCCTAGGTATAGAAAGTAGAAGTATGAAAATATTCCAAAAACATGGATGGATCCTGTTTACATGACAAACGGTAATCTTTTGTATAGGAGAATGCTTCCTTATTTACTTCAGCCTTACTTGTAATTTATTGAAAATACTAGTTATTTACTTAGATATCCAAACCAATACTCTATATGGGCCTTGATAGTATACATTGTTGATTCATCTAATCCGTTATTTTTTCTCACATCCAAACTATTTCAAAGGATAGATACCGACGTAGAACTGTGGGGCAACAGGGATTGCCGAACAATACTTTCTTTAGTATAAGCTAAATCTTAAATTATTAATGGAAATCCGATGTAAATAATGGCTATAAAATGGGTATAGGACAAGAGTATAATGGTTATTACGGGTACGACTATCTATATGATACACATATTGAGCTTGATTAAGTTTGAGACTACAAAAAGGAATGATTTCTCTATAGTGTAGTTTGTTAGAAATATCCAAAAAGTATCTTCCACTAACGCACATTATCGAGAAATGATTAAAAGATTTTTCCTTAAATGGAAACAAAGTCACCTTGCACGTTATCTGTATTTTATGGTCTTATGTTAATAGTAATTCGAACCACACACCAAACATTGACTTGGTTTGGAAAAGGTGTGGAGGAACAAGTTAGTAACCCAATGTAATACCTATGTAATGTCTAGGTGATATTCATGTAGTATCTTGGTGATATTGTTGTCCGTCTAAACGGTAAATATGGTGATACCCATACCCTGTGATATCCATAACCGTTGATATACATAAGCGGTTATACAATATGAGCAGTGATACACATTTGCCGAGAACATGTTTGCTGCAGGTCTCGGTTTGAGGGAGAGAGCAACACCACTACTGTATAAATTGTTGCACCATTTTGCTGCCAGAACTAAGTTTTCTGCGTTGCAGCTGAAGAGCCTAAAGAGTCTTACAGTACATCTCATTGCATTATGTTCTATGGTGTCAATTTATATCATTGCATTTTAGTGTTTAATGCATTCATAGAGTTTGGGTGCTAAAATGTCAAAGGACCTTTCGAATTAAGTGGATCCAATGATTCATCATTTCAACGATGAATTTTAACTTAGCCGTTCTCAACTTGTCATGCTTCAACATAAACTGCTTCATCATGCGGGCTTGTGACTTAGCAATGTCCGCATCCCATGAATTTTATCACGCTTCAAATATTTAATGTAGCAATAGCCTATGTTGTCTCTTCTCTAGCGTAAATGATTGTTGAGTGGTTAAGTTCCTCTTTCAATCTAGTTTGTCACTCAATCCAAGCCACTCGTTCAGCACAATTACATGCCAACGTTACAGCACGGTGCCGGCCTATCGCGTTCATGTTTTTTCCTTGTTGTAGCACCCTCTATAATTTTATAGAAAACTAATTGTTGTTTTATTGCCAACATGACGTCAGAGCAGAAGAAGAGAAAGTCACGAGTGTCAGCAGGGAAGAAGAAGCATAAGAAGACTGAACGCCATGCCAGCGAAAGCACCAACCTTGTTGTCTATATTGAGTCGAAAAATCGCCACAACGACGACAACACTGAGCCAAAGGATCGCCACATCGACGACGCTATTGAGTCGGCGGGGCGCAAGAGCGACGACGAGAGCCCATCGCCCTCTCCTCGACGCAACAAACTAATAAAATGTGTAGGCAAGTTTGAGAAAGCGATTGATCTCACAGACATCTAGTTGGACATAGCGGTGCGGATGGTTGCAGCAGCACCAATGCTACTAGGGCAAGCAATGAGCAGCTTTAGATGTTCAGACAACAAATCTACAAGGTTAACAATAATCGGCCTGACAATGCCTATTAATCTATGCGTTTCTTAAAAGCTTGTTACGCCACTTTTGTCCACAGAAAGCCGGTAAACTGGGTGGCAGAAGCAGTGGCCCATTTCAAGCGTTACACTCTACGCCAAAGTCGCAATCCATTGAAGCTCCGGCCAATTGCAACACGCAGTCAAGTATAAAATTTGTGCAAAATAATTTTTGAACTAGCCAGTGGTGGCAGCAGTGGTGTTTGGGCAGCTCATGTTAATTCTTGCCCAAAAATGCCAATGATACAAGATATTGTCTTTGCCGAGGAGGTAAGCATCGAGATGGCTAAAGTGGAGGCTGCTGCAACTACGCTGACAAAGACACATCGACAACTTCATGACGCCTTAGAAATTTTGGATGCGATTGACGACGCCACGGAGGACGCATTGGAAGTTGCTTATTGTGTTGCTTCAAAGGAGGCACGCCGACTCATTTGTGTGGCGGCCTCTGATGAAGAGCACCTTGCTAAAGCCAAGGAAGCAAAGGTTTTGTAGGAGAACTGAAATATTTCCGCGCTGAAGACGAGGCGATTTGTCTGGTGGTTCGTGGTTTGGAGCCAGCAACAATACAACAGCTTAGGGAGCACGAGGATGCAATTGCAGCATTGGCGTGTGCTGAAGCGGCTTTCGCACAAGCAAGGCGTCCTGAACTTACACTTCGACCTAAGCACGCCTTCAAATATCCACAGTTGTAATCCGTACCTCCGTTAGGCATGCCTGGTCTCGAAATGTGTTCTTTTTGTAACTTAGGGTTCGCGGGAAAAGCCGCCGTGTTGTCATCTTGTGGTTGTTTTATGCATTGTGCATGTGTGGCCGAGCTCATTGCAAGCCAGAACTACCGTTGCAGGCGATGCAAGGACGTCCACCTTACTTCCTCACCAATCCACCTTGTTGCTTCATAGGTAGCTCAATTTGGCAGTGTCTTGGACAACCCTCGGTGTTTGGAGTGCAGTGCCTTTTGCACCGTCCTCAAAAACATTGTTGAAGTCATCAATACTCCTATCATTGATCTCTTTGTAGACAAAATGACAGTCTGAGGGCCATGACTGCTTTGGAATTGGAGGCCCTTCTGAACATGCAGGAACCCTAGACATGCGTGCGTTGTCTTTGTGCAAATTTTAGATTGGTTAGACCAGTTTTTGAATAATAGTAACTTCTGCAATTGCAAGGTAGTGAAGTTGTCGTAAGTCTGGAACTTTTTTTTTCACAATAACATGTCAACTGCAGGCTTAAGTGGTGAAGTACGGAACTTTGATTAATTTTTTTTGCAAAGGCAATATTTGCAGCAAACAATTGTCTGCATTCAGCCAAGATTGACTTGCTCGCATTTTCAAAAGTATTTTATAACAACAAAACTATGTCACCACTGAAATTTTATTTACGTGTATCACTATGTAATGTATGCGTCCATCATTGCGAATGAAGGTTGTTTGTGTTTCAGAGTGCAAAGAAATCTATAGGAGGTGAGGTTTGATTAGTAGGTCGTCAAATCACGAGGTGATGCTGCGTGTCTTGAGCCAAGTTGGACCATGGGTAGTTTGATCCATAACAACACAAGTATAAAATCTCTAAGTGGAGTCTAAGTTAAGTGCCATATTACTTAAGTGCCACATGTCCAAGTTAAGTCCCTATGGCATCACGTGCCTTCATCCACTTATATTTTTAATTCTATTGTGTTCGGTTCACATATTGAAAAAACCCCAAATGAAAGATGTTAGACGAAAAATCTTCAATCCAAGGTGTCAAGGCTAGGCTAAAAATTAATACATGTTTTGTATTCTATGGATTAACATATGTTGTTGCAAGTATTGCACATGAGGGTGTCCAAAAATAGAATTAGAACAGTGAGTAGCAGAAGGCTATCTAATTCACTAAAGTTGTTGCAAATTTGTGATTTGATAGAGTGTTCATAAACCACATCATTTGATTTAAGAGGTCCGGACAATATATTGTGGCAGAACCGCAATAGTCAAAGGTGGCGCACTAACTTACATAGTATTGTAGTTCTACACATATGGCGTATAGTAATTCTCCCCCCATCCTCCTACTCTATGGCTACATTTTAAAATAATAAGTGCCAAGAAGATTTGGTGAATTTAGTATCTTGGATGAAGTAAAATTTTATTTTTTCATAGGCATCTACTAGAATGATTAACTAACCAAATTCTTGCTTTATTATAGTAATATGATAGAATGTGTAGTAGGATATTTAACAGTATGATGGAATGCAACAGCACGCCTGTCTGTGGTAAAGTTTGCAATGTAGATGACTTCTAGCACAAGCTCATTCCTGAGTCGTTGGGTTCATAGCCAAAGTTGACGTGATTCAGCACAACTCTTCAACTTCACTTGTGCACATTCACCATTGTGTTATAAGATGAGCTATGGAAGGGAACGTAGACTCCTTTGTGCCATGCTTATCCAAATAGATGAAGCATAGACTTAACATATCTTCAAGAAGCCAATCAGCATCACATCTTTGCATATACATATATTAGGGCTCTTTTAATAAGTAGGATAATTTGCGCTGCACTAAGAGATTGAATTTTAAAAATTGTATATTATATAACATTTGAGATTGCCTTGAACACATGGTAGCCATCTCAAGCACTTCTGCATAGTCTATAATTGCTTTGACTTAGAGTGTAGCACTGTATAGAATACCTATGTCAATCAGTGAAAGATTAGTCCGATTGAGAGGAATCTTGTGTGCCCTGTGGACATTGTGACCTTGGGATTGGTTCCTCGTCGCCACTGTAGCTGTCGCCAGAGCCCAATGAAGGCTCTTCGTCTGCATTGCCTTGTAGCTCTCCAACATTTGTAGTGACGTATCGCCTACCTTCTCGTGTGCGCCCTCCTTGCCATTCAGATCAAGTAGCAACTGCATTGGAAGCATGCCAAGCGTCTCGCCGCCTGATCTCGCCTCCAATACCTTTGGTTCGGGAAGACTAAGCTTTGCATCCGCAATTCTCTTATTCAACTTTGCATCATACATGTGTTGGATGTTCCGATACCAAAACTCATACTGCTGCACAGCTACACTAGTCCGAACCTATGTTCCTCTGTGCTGAGAGTGTGCCTGACCCAACGACTTGGCAACATGATGGAATTTTCACCATACCCTGGCAGGTCTACACGGATAGGATTCCATATTTTTCAACAAACCAAGGCCCGTGCTTTATGAGAGCATGCTGCAGTTGGACAAGTCATGCTTCAACATTATACAAGACAAACAACAAAGCCAAAAGCAAATTGATTCATTGCTGCTATCACTTGAGTGTTAGTTGCCTTAATAACCTATATGGCGTGAAAGGAGTGTTTAAGCTCCAATACTTAATGTACATGTGAGGATAAACTTACAATGTAGTAGGTGACATGACTTTCTCCAAATGCAGTAATATATACTGCCCCTAAAGCATCCATTCTAATTCTACAATTGATTCTCTGATCTGATGACAATACTAGTCCAATAAAATATGGCACCAACTCCTCCAATTTTTCCCACATAGGTTGCCGCTTAATTATAGTTTGCCTATTCTCTAGGTTGTTTATCTCAGACATACTTATGTCCAACCAGACTGTGGTGTGAGTTGACCATGAACTGGGACGAAATAGCTTAATGGCTACTTCGCCGAGCGGGCTTGGTTTCATGACAACGTTACCAAACTTTCTAGACTTCTTCACATCTTGCTTCAACACGCAATTTTCTGATTCAACTCCAATAGCAGAAAGCATTTTCTCCATGAGATCTATCGCTTCCGTTTTTCTAGCATTGCCCTACATGTTCCAAAGGAACACAAAGTGTACTTGCAGAATTTTCTCACATATGCAAATTAGTGCATGTAGAGTGCATATGTGGATTTGTGACTAAGGAATAGGTAGCACTTGTTTCCATCATGGATGCGTGGCTGCATTGACAAGTTCAGCTCAAATCTTAGAGGCAAACATGCCACCCTGTCATTGGCCCTTCCCTCTAGTCATCGCAATACCTTCTATATCCGCACCTGTCACTGTATTTTCTCTCTCGTGCTTCTGCTTACAATAGATGCAATTCATTTTATAAGACGGACCATGCTAAAGCCTATTCATGCACTTAATAGTCTTCATATCTGCGTTCATGTGCCACTCACCTGTGAAGCGGCCACGACCTGGTACCTCTAACAGTTGGCCATCATTCTGAGTCCGAATGACCTCAGGAAATTTTGTTTGTTGAAATACCCAATTGAAAATTTCGTAAGACTTCTTGTCCATTTGGAAGCAACCTACCAGCCAAATCTCCCGTTTAGATTGCACTGAAAAATATCTTTCATCATTACGACAAATCATTGGATCCAATGCACGATTCATCAACGTCAAGCTCACGTGCTCAAACTTTTTCTTACGTAGAACCTCTGCTTTGTCCAATTTCAATACGAAGACAAGCGGGCTACCGTTGCACTATGCATGTAGAAATTTTATGTTAAGACACTCGAAAATACGTGGAAGTTTAAGAAAGGTTCAAGAACCGTTAGAGCAAATAAAAGACGAGATCCCCATTGACTTCCCAATGTGCGCTTCAACAATCTATAACTTTAAGGTACACAATACTTATGCTATGCAGAGCCGCTCTTGAACTTCTATTTGGATTATTATGAAAACCAGTCTCTCATGCATGTTTACAGGTCCAATCAATGCTTTATCCAATACCGCTTGTACTTCATTAGGACTACCTAATGCTTCATCAAATTCTCGTTTAATTGAGATTGATGATGTACCGCCATTCAACCTACTTATCGGAACACGGTTGTTGCTAGTGCATCCCCTTGGTGTTTTAAGTGCCCACAACACCCCAAGTGGTGACTTGTGTATCATTCCTAGGATTTAGGTGAAGCTAGCTAAGTTAGGACACTCCGATTATGACTCCTTCCTATACTTCTTCTTATGTTTCTTATCCAATCAAGCCTAATGTGGTCACCTTACCTTTCCGGTTATCCGGATTGCCTCTCCTCACTTCCTGTTTCCGGTTTAGAAATCGGATCCGGGAATATCAAACCACAAGTAACAAAAATCTGCTTTAGTTTTTCCTCATGATGTTAGCTATCAGAGGACGTGTCCTATTTGAAAGGGACGGTGTACAAAACTCTTCCCTCGTAGATTAGAGTGGCGAAAGACTCCACTATCAACCCTACAACTCCTACACATCACAAACAAACGCATCAGGGTGGTGTCTACCTCCTCACAACTATAGAGACGTTGCCAAACATGCGGTCACACAAGAGGTTTTCTGACCCTTCGCTTACCACAACGACAGGAATCCTAGAGAATCCGGATCCAATTATGACCAATTACGATTTCTATCCCTCTCGCGGAATCTTAAAAAATCTCGGATCCCTCACCTCTCATTTCCACTGCAATCTAGGCTTTCAAAGGTTATTCAATCATTCCTGAATGGGGTACGTCCGTGATAGGACCACTTTAGAGCTCACACAAAAAGAGATAGAAAGGTGTCAAGATTAATGACACAAACTTAACATTAAAAATGGGCCGCGCATCTCATACAATCTTAGGGAAAAATGCCTTACAGTTGGGTGCTTGCAGACCCTCTTCCTAACACTAAGATAATGAAAACCGGATTCTAGCTGCAACGGCGGCTATGCAAGGCGTCCGACCTACACACCAAAATCCAAGTCACGCGATTTCACAATCTACCCACGCTTTCACGATTAGGTCAACTAATAAGACCCTAATAGACTCGCAACTTACAACTAAATAACCTCTCTTCGGGAACAAAACACAAAACGCGGAAGCCCACGATGAGCCTCGCGGACACCTCATTCCCACGATGAACACCTACCCATCAGACAAAATAGTCCCTCACTGCTGGCCTGTTACTTTCCAACTACCAGCGACCAGATCCGAAAGTTACGGATCAGATTCACCGTTCCCGAAACAAGTTCCGATTTCGGGTGAAAATCCTAATTACCGGGTCACCGCTGTTACCGTTTAACCCTACTACCAGACTTCTAACTATCTACGGGTAGTTCCTTGAGCACAAAACAGGGCTTGGCCCTAGTCCTTGTCTTTCAGATCCTGATCTTCGTCCCCCTCCGACGAGTCTGAAAGCCTCACTATCGAAGTTCTGACTCGAGGTGATGAATCAGGATTGGCGCATGGAGGTGTTTGTATAGGTGGTATTCAGGTAGAAACTATCGAGGGAGTTGTGGAGTTACCGGAAGGCGTGCCACGTAGCCCTAATTGGTTAATAGGGTTAGAGTTAATGCACGTGACGGCTAGGTCAATGGTGGTGTCTTTTGACACCTCATTTTGGGACTTGGAGCCCAAATGACCTCCACGTGTGTGGTTGAGGGAGACTCATATTCCTCAAGTTGAGTCTCCCACATGATGAGGTGAGGTTATGCACATTGTGATCATGCTTCAACTCTTCAAGAGTAGCATGGACTTGACTATCATGTAGTTACAAGTATTTTGTACTTGTTGGTTACTTGAGAAAGATCATGTTGCGGCAATAGGTGTAACCT
Source organism: Bryoerythrophyllum caledonicum (assembly GCA_963971425.1). Classification (NCBI taxonomy): domain Eukaryota; kingdom Viridiplantae; phylum Streptophyta; class Bryopsida; order Pottiales; family Pottiaceae; genus Bryoerythrophyllum; species Bryoerythrophyllum caledonicum. The sequence goes on from OZ020514.1 coordinate 27,204,416, forward strand.
TGACATTATAAGCATGGAAGGGCGGTAGTCTACGTTGTGTGTGGGTAGGAGAGTGAATGCGCACAAATTAGCTTTCTGATTCTCCCTCTTTGTCGTGGAGCTCTAGCGTAACTTGAGGTCTGTGGCGCAAGGAGCTATGTGCTCGAGGCTGCAGATGCGGAGTGTCGCTCGAGGGACCAAGAGTACGTCGAAAATAATACGGCAAGAAGTTGGGAGCTACGTTGCAGCACTCTGGAGAAGTTGACGCTGACGGGGTTCGACATCCAGACAATCGTGAAGGACTGTGGCATATACGCTGCGTGCGGAGACGCGTCTCAGCAACTTCCGTCGAAACAAGACGACTGTCGAGGTGACGTGCACGGTGCTTCACCAGTGGTTGACAAGGGCACTCTTGGTGATGGGCGGCAAATTGTATTCGTCGGAATGCAGGCGGGCGGTAGCCGGAGCAGAAGCCCTGCGGGTCGCAACGCCAGTTCAGAGGCTCACCGTGGAGAGCAGAGCCCTACACCTCGAGAGAAAGAGGGTTTGGCCGTGGAAATCAGAGAGGTAGACCTCGGTGACTAGCAGGGCATTCGCATCCAACGACGGTGCGATGAGCGTGCTAGGCTTGAGTTGAGAGCACGGAATTATTTCAGAGGAAGTGATCTGGGCATCGGCTATTGTTCTGTTGTTCGAGTGACCGTGCGTTATTGAGGTGAGATGAGCACATGGGTTATGCTGACAATGCCGTCCGCGGGAGAAATGGTGTACATTTTTGTGTGTAAAGTGCCGCCATTCTAGCTAGAAGTCGGAGCAGATGAAGCATGCCCTAGGTAAAGCAGACAACAAACATAAACGCAGTTTATGGGTCGCTTGGGGTTCGAGCATCGTCTTCTTGTGTGAAGAGTGCGGCGCCATTACGTGTGCAGAAGAATCGGTGGAGAATTGCGTTTGTGGCAAGCAGCGAGTGCTGTGAACTCCGCGTGCAGGAGAAGAAGCAGCGTTTCAGGGCGCGCCACAACTTTCGCCTCGACCTCCTCCTGCGATCAAATCGTTTGTGTGCAGACGCGGGGATTTGGGCTGTGCATAGGGGTCCCAAAGTTTTGAGATTTTGTTAATGCTGAGGACCTCAGGCATAGAAAGAATTTGTACAACAGTACAAGTTATAGAAATGGCCTCGCCAGGCTTCGGTTAAATATAGGTGTACAAATTATAGAAATGGCCTCGCCATTGCTTCCACATCACCAGAAGCACCTCAAAAATTCACACGACACCACAAGTGAATTCAATAAAGATTCAAGGAACCCACAAGTATCAACCACTCACCCGATTGCAGTGTGGATGTTGTAAAACCAAATGAGCACCTCCACGCTTCATTAAAACTTCACATAGTACTCGAGATATGCCTTCACGTCTGCCTGACTGCTCGCCGCAGCTTGCAACGAGCTCATGTGCATGCCACATTCTCGTCTTTGTGTTGTGCTCTTCACTTACAGACCACAATTTCTAGTCTCGCGCTTTTTCTCCTCGTCCAGGCTTCGCGTCAACTCCGAGTAACTATGGAGTCGAGTCATCGTCCTCTAATCGCACTGTAAAATGTCAGGTCTCGCTTCAGCCAGTGCCCTGCAAGGAGGAAGCTCCCGGTCATCTTTCCATACACCTCGCACGTTGAGAAATGGATCAATGTGAACGGGCCCGGTTTTTCTCGGAGAAACACCCCTTTTGCGGTAGGCGTTCGTGAAAGAGTAGTGGAGAAAGTTGTCACTCAATCGAAAGATGAGGAGGATACAATCCAACCGGTAGTAGAAGAAGAACCTTTTGGCGAGCCTGACGTGAGTGTTGTAGAATCCAATCTACTCAAGAAGCGATATGAATCAAATTTTGATTTGAAAAACATGGCCATAATATATGGAGGTGGAGAGCGTGGTGTACAGAGATTTTTGAGTTCCATGGGCATCATCGAGGCCGATGACTTCAAATGAAAGTTCACCATGTGGTGTGAACTCCAGCAGTCCCATAACCCCAACTTCAACCCGTATATGGTTTAGAGAGCCTTGTTTGGATGTCTAGAGGGAGCTCCATTAACAGATTATGGAGAATTTGAGGCGGCTCACCTTGTAGAAGTCTTGGGATGGAAAGATTTCTACGCATCAGATTATGTGGATGTTTTTGGTGGGGTACCGAGGGTGCCATCACTCATGGGCAAGGAAAAACAAGAGGAGGGCACAAGAGGTGCGGGTAAGATGAGGCAAACAGTGGAAATGGTGCATGTTCCACCTCTATTTAACCCCATAGCCATGTTCTTCATATAACTTTGCCGAGACTTCAAAGGTCAACGGGCGGACAAGATGAAGGCGTTGAGCTCATTCGCACGAGGAGAAGATGAATCCTTGCTAGAGGCTCATGCGAGATTGTAGAGACTGATCTCAGCTACTCATGGAGCCACGGAGCAACAGGCGGTGCAACATTGGAATAGTATCTTTTAGATGGAGCTTAAAACCTTAGTTTGCGATGAGGCATTGCGTTTGAATGAGGCACCGACATTGCGATTTGTGTTTAAGGCTTCAGAGCAAATTGGGATCAATATGTTGGAGGAGAAGGCATCCATGGGATTTCACAACAGCAATGATTGCAAGCAAGGCAAGTCCTCCACCCTCCAGGCTGGTGGATTATTTTTATTTGCGGTGCCAAAGGGCATTCCAAGGCTAAGTGTTAGAAGCTTCACCCCAATTGAAGCCTTCTGGAGGGAAAGGAGGCAAGGCTAGAGGCAAAGATAAGGACTCGAAGGCCTCAGGAGGGGAGAAGAAGAGTTGGAAGGCCAAGTTTGCAGAACTAGAGGCTCCAATAGCGGCCATGGCTGCAAATATTGCTTTAACAAGTGAGAAGCCTCAAGTCACCCCTAGTTTACATATTAAGGGCGGGTTTAGACCCGATGATGATGATTTTGAATGTTACATGTTGAGTGGTATGGGACTTGTTACCACAGATGGCGTGCGGGAGGCTTATGTCCTCACACGGAGCCAAACACCGATGATCAAAGAAACATTATGTGGAGCAAGCCCAATTCTAGACCCTCAACATGGGAAGGACAATCGGCAAGTTTGTTTGCCACAGTCGTTTATGTTGGAGGAGATGGTGCCAACATCTTCCATGGTACTTCCAAATCGGTAGGGGGCGCCTTTGACACGCCCTACGGTTAGGGTTGAAGAGCCACCGGAAGCAGTGGTCACCGAAGCGTCAAACATGGTTTGCCAAGCTTCATTGTATTATGCGAAAATGATGTCACAGAAAGGCTTCAATTCGGCAACAGTCTTGAAGATGGCGGCCACAATGTGTGAGTTAGATAATTCCACGAACGTCAATGCTTTGAAGACAGAGATGATTGGGGAAGAGGCGGATGAGAGTCATGGAGAAAATGTGGAGGGTCTGCTTTCAACAGCCATGCGTGTCAAGACCATGGCCGCTAAACCTGCAATCGAAAGGTCATCCATTACACTTGGTGTGGTGGTGGTTGACAACTCCTAGGGGATTTTCCAACTTGTTAGGCCTTAGGGGAGGGTGTTGTACCTCAACGAGTACTTTTGGATTCAGGAGCTCAACTGTTGATGCTAGGAGCATCTGCCATGGAGGGGTTGGGTTCGACTCGGGACACTTTGGAGAAGTGTCCATGGAAAATTAACACGTCTACAGGGGTACGGAGTAAGCTACGGACATCACAAAATTGGAGTTGATGTTGCGACTCAATGAAGATGAAGTCGAGGATGCGAGTTTCATGAAGGTGAAAGCTATTGTCATGGAGGCCAAGTCATACGATGTCTTGGTGGGCTCGGAAGTACTATTACCCCATTGGGTTCACCTTGGATTTTGGGAGGAAACCGCAAAGTTATAGACCAGGATAGCAAGCAGGAGATGGGCGGAAGGCACAGCTGCCAGATCGTTTTATTCAAGTTCTGACTGGCAACTTTGCAGATGTGTTTGCCTTCTCGGAAGGCATGGATGTAAGACCACCATGGTTTCATGAGAGTTTTGATAATTTCTCCATGGATACTCTTACACTTCATGAGATGGATGCCCATGTGGGTGACACAAGTGGTAAGCCAGGGCATTTGGCCATGTCAAGGATTGTGAATGGCTGGACATTAGAATGGGTTGAAAAATACTTGTTCCTTGCAGTTTCATAATATGATCCGCGTATTGCGTGTGCTTCAAACCTCTCAGAAACGACCACCAAATTAAATTGTGGAAAATGTACCAGTGGTGAGTAGTTTGAGGTCAAGGACATTAGAGGACATGCACTGCATATACCAAACTTTGGGTGTGCTCGTGTTATTGGATGCGGCTGCGGTTTGCCCGTGTTGTTGGATATGGCCGGATGTCTATGTGAGTAATATTTTGGATCCTCATAGGGTATTACGGCGCGTTTACCATAATGACCTAGCACCTTTGGCAGTGGTTAACCGCAAGAGAGAACCACGTAGGGCATTGCCCACGTTGGTTAGTTTTGCGCGGTCGTATGGCTTTAAGGATTACGGCCCGGGTCTTGTTTGAGATTCCCTGTCTAAAAAAATGGTAGAGCCCAATGCGGATGAATAGGAGAGAGCCATGGGATTGCCCATGGGCACTACCAGTGCACCTCGGATCTTGGAGTAACGACGGCGATTTTTACTTGGGCAAGCAATGGACTTAAATTGCTTGACTTGGATTGTTTCGTTGCTAGTGGCAAAACAAAAGCGGTTGGCTTCTAGTTTAACCGGTTACATGGGATCTTATGAATTGCGGGCAGCTGGAGAACTATCTATCTCTATCAGGGTGACAGGAAAAGTGGTTAGGGGCGAGAAGGCCTTGGCACCTCACCTATGAAAAATGTAGGGCATCGTGAAGCTTTTCGCAGCAGCCAAGACTCTGGGTCCTCTCCACAGAGTGAAATATTGGCGCCGAAGTAGGGAATTGTAACCTCAAATTCAACCCATCTTAAGTGCGTTATATTGTCATAGTTCGAATTCAAAGTTATACTACATCCTAAACCCACAACTTCCTTTCGTGATCCATGATGAGGTGACTTGTAGTCATCTCCTGTTTACTTCACCTTTGCACCAATTTTATTCCTTCCCTTCATTATGATTTTCTGTAATTCTACTTACCATTGTTCTCTTAAGTTTTCCTTACTTTCAATTCCTTGTCTTTACTTTCTCCACTTTTCCCTTTCAAACGCCTTGTATGTGGACAATTAATCCACATTAGTTACTTGTATTTCTGGCTATTTGTCACATACTTAACCAAATAGGGGTCACAACCTCACCTACCACATCAACCTTGGACTCAACGTACAAAACGTATGGATTGGGGATGGTTAGTCACTTAAGTAGGTGTACAAGCGTACACAATGCACTATCTAATACCACAATCACACGACCATTTAGGGTTTATTAATCCTAGCTTATACGTCGAGCCTTGATTGTTGCAGGAATTAGAGCCTTTCCAAGTACCGACACGGTGACTGCACACAGCCTTCTGCTGCAGCCAAATGTCGACCGTCTCGCGCAACAGACCCTCCAAGCTCACTCGCCAACACTCGTTGGACAGTTGTCCTAACTCTGCTCTACTCTCTCGCTCACACACTTCTGCCGCCGAGCTCTCCCCGAACACAACCAAGACCACGCAATCGCCACCACGTGAGCAACCCCGATCGCAGTTGCCGCTCTCCTGCCTCCAACGCAACGCCTTCTCTCACGTAGCTCAGAGGCACAACCGCGCACAACCACAGGAGCAGCATCGCTCCGCACCACCGCGGACCTCCTCTCGTCAAGAACGCTGATTTCCGCTCAACCGCACAGAACTCCTATCGGAGGTACAGGACTCTCCACGCTCGCTCCAACTTCCGATCGCCTGTTCTTCTTGTTGTGTGAGTGATAGGAGACTGGCGAGCGTGTGAGTGACAGGAGACAGGAGATAGGTTTGTGTCTCTAGGGAAAGAGGAGGTTTGTGTCTCCAGGGAAAAGGAAACCCTCGCCTACTTGCGTTCCTGATTGGCGGACGCCGTCAGTCGTCGCGCGCAAGGTACCATCCCTCGCTGACTAACCGTGAATCACACTGCAGTATCTCCGGCCTTCCGCACTCCCTCCTCCGACTACTTCCTCTCCTCAGTTCAGCGCGTACTCCATAGCACTCACACACAGACACAAACCTCACACACCGCTCTCTTGACCCCAACCCGCATACACCATTCGGAAGACAGCAACCTCACCTTCACACCGCGTGGCGCTCACATACAACACTCACAGATCACCCGCGCTCGCCCTCACAACCGGATCTCAACACGCACACAACGAACCCCTAGCACACACGCACTTCTCCACCAGCACGCACCTCCGCACCTACAGACTTAGGTGCCCCTTATTCTGGTGCAGATGTTGCTCAACTCCGACGTAGACAATACCCAACCACGTGCAGCGCTTCTCTCTACGAGAAACCGCCCACGCGTACTCTCCGGTAGCCGCTCCAGCACGCACATCCGCAGTCCATGACCCAACAACATCGAGACACAACTCCAACGTCGCCCCTACACACACTCGGCCACACACCTCCTACCTCCCACAGCTCTTCTTCCGCAGCGCCTCCAGCAACCGAGCTCCTGCTGACAGGCTCGTCACTACGCCTGCGCTTTCACCAGCTCCGCACAATCACCAGCAGCCGATCGTACTTCACTGCACGCTCACCATCTCTACCACTTCCCGTAGTTCTCTTGCTCACCGCTAGACTCCGCCACTCACATGCAAGCTATGAGCCACAACTTGCGCTCACACCTCTCCACACTCAAACCCCAGTAAAGCCCCACAATCTGTCAGGCTTGCTCCATACACCACTCCCTTGTTTCCGCACCGCACTCATGTCTTCTGCTCCGACTTCTGACCACACGCGCACCCACAAAAACAATCACGGCACGCGCCTACAGACACGCGCCCCCTTATCCTTGATCACAACAAGAGCTATAGCTCCCAACGCCTCGACCTCCTTTCAACCCAACAGACCCCGCTCTCTTCACAACCACCTTGCCCCCGCCTCTCCAGCGACTCTCTCCTGCCTTTCGTCACCGAACACCACTCTTCTCCTTCTCCGTGCAGCATGTGGCCACCGTCTCTCCCTTGCTCCTCCGCCGAGCCTCCAACAGTTGTGCGCCTTCCGCACGTGGTCCCTTTTTCTTCTACGCGTTTGCCACTTTCGCGCCTCTGCGGCGATTCCTCCTCTAAATTCAGCGTTCTTCTAAAAGAATCTTTTGGCTTCGTACGCCCATTCTCCTCCAAAATCAGCCTCCCGCCAAGTAAACCATAGTCCCCCGCACATGAGCCACAACGGGCTCTATTCGCAGCCCAACCCCCCTCCTACGGACCTGGGTTCGCTGCGAATATGCCTCCACAGGCTGCCACAACAAACTGTTGGGTTCGCATCCCAACAGTTCGCAAGGGGGGTTGTTTTACCCATAAAGTGAATCTTTATAGCCTTTGGGGTAAACCTATCCATCCATCCACTACCACCACCATCATCCTTCTTCAATCTCTCACCAGATGTGTATCACCATCAAGAGCTCTTTGTATTCCTCCACACACCTCTTTCTCTTGAGGTTTTGTGCTTGCATCACCATGGCAAATTTTCCCTTAGGAGGCCTTTTCAGCTTGATGCTCTCCGAAGAGGGGCCTTCTCAAGTGACTCAAGAAGAGGGCCAAGTGAAAAGAAAGGTCAATAGAGAGTGGGACGAGAGTAGTCTTTCATATTTCTTGAACATGTGTGAGGAGAAATATTGGGAGTATGGACGGAAGCCTTTTAGAGTGGATAATTGGAAGGCCTTTGCCGCGAAGATGTGTGCGGAACTTCCCAAAGACCCAGAACGATCTTGGAAGCACTGCAAAGACAAGTGGTTGAAGATGAAGCAGAAGTATGGAGAGGAGAAGGAGAAGCAGGGAGCGATTGGAGCGGCACCCACGAAATGGAAGTACTATGAGTTCTTTGACAACATATATGGAGGAACGGCCAAAATTCGAGGTATGCTAAGATTCAAACAATTTCATGCTTTGTATTTTTTTGAATGTTGAGAGCTATGTATTTCAATGCTTTCTTATTTTATGTCTAAATATCAAAGACATACGTGTCTCAATTGTACACTCCATGTTAAATAATCATTTCTCTGTTGTCATATGTTATATGGTTCCATTTTTTGTGTAGGTGTGCCAAATGGTCAGGATCAAGGAACTTGCTTAGCACATGAGGAGGTCCACGATTTGACTAGTGATGACGAGCAAGAGTCTACACCGGCTGCCACTTCCACTGCAGGCACTTCTAGTGCTCCCATTTCTCCACAATCCAGAGCAGAGAAGCAACCACAAGTCAGTGGACAGCTTAACAAGAGTGCGGAGAAGAAAGATGACTGCCGGTGATCAAGGTATTGCAACCGCCATCACTACTTTCTCCAAGGGCATCCTTGAGATTGAAAAGATGAAGTTGCAAGTGAGTAGGGAGATTATAGAAAGTGAAAGACAAGGTAGAGAAATGCTTCTTCAAGGTCAGTTGCAGATGGCTGCTTTGTTTGCAGAGGCATTGAAGGGAAAAGGCCCACCTTGAGATTTTGCATAGTTGTTTTATGTTAATATGGATGTGGTTGAGTGATTTGTATGGAAGTTTTCAGAATACATTGTATTCAGTACACGTTATTATGAATTTGGATTTCACTTGGACATTTTCAAATGCTTGTTGTGTTTGGAGTATAAAACTAGTACATTTTCATATTATATTTAAGTGTATGAGTAGACTATGTCCTCACAAAGTGCGGATTTTTTGCACCACATAAAGACTACAATTATTATCATCATATTATTCCTTATAAGTACCAAAAACCACATTTGAAATGCGACATATGGTGTACAAATTGAAATAAAATAGAGATGAGTACTATGGTGTAAAAATTGATGTATACTTTATGTGCAAAAGTTTGTATTTGTATTTTAGCCCAATCAAATAACATATGGCATTTTACACATATGTATATTTAAAGCATTTATTACATGCTTTCAAAGTTTCAAAACGGTCATGTGTTCTACATGTATGATGTTGTATTTGAGCATGATACGGTTGGCATATTGATATGACCTCAAAACAAAATATGTTAATTGAATCTTCAATCAAAATTGTATTTCACATTTAATATAGTGTCATAGTAGAAGTTTACGGAGTTTTTTAATGTCTCTACAATTTACAAGTTCTTCTGAAAGATGACATTTTTCTTCTTCAAATGAATCATTTCAAGAAAAAAAATATCACGTCAGCATGTATTCATTGTATTCTAGCAGTTATTAACAAAATATGAATGAGTGGCAATATATTGCAACCACGAGAATGTACCTCAGATTTATAAAAAGTCATTGACGGCCTTTGGTTATTTAAAGTATAAAGAGAAAAAATAATGATTTTGTACTTCTGTATTTTTTTTTTAAATACACAAGATGAATTTTTGAAATTGAAAACAGAAAGCAAAATATTTAACATTAATTTTCAGGATTCTGAATGATCCATTGCTCAAACAACTTCTGTCGCAAAGCCTCACCCTCTGCCTTGGCACAGTCTAGTTCCCGGTAAACTGGGAGTCTCTCATAACCAAATCCTTGTACCGGGTCTATATAATTTGCTCTATAACGGCCAGGCTCTGGCAAATTTCTCTCCTCACAAAAATTGTGCAATCAACAACATGCAACGGTAATCGTTGCGGCTTTATCAATTCCAGAATTGAAATGCTTCAAAAGACGCCATCTGTTCTTCAAAGATCCAAATGCATTCTCTATGACCACTCTCCCGGAGTTCATAGCGCTGTCAAACCGCTTTTTTTCTTCATCTTGTGGAGACCTCCAGTTTTTCTGCAAATAGGGACGAATAGGATATGCAGAATCACCAATCAAATATGGAGTGTTCTTCTACTGGGATGGTCGGCAAGAGGAATGTGCGTTCCATCAATCGCACCACATACATTTGGCAGTCCGGTAATGTCCTCAAACTCGTCGATGATGCTCTGCAAGCGATGACCTGTGGGAATGCTAATGCACCTACTAAATAATTTGTTCTTATCACAAAGGATGTCATATACTATTCCCACATACTTCCGTACGGTAGATTCCCCAACTTTTAGACGATCAGCTATGTGTTTTGGAGAATAGCCATGCGCAAGTCTATAGAGAACTATAGCAACTATTTTCCTAATCTCCAATTGAGGTCTAACGGGGTTTATGCAATGCGATCTCAAATAAGGTGCCAAAATATGAACTAAATCATCGAAGGCATTTGGGCTCATTCTATAAAATTGCATATATTTTTTATGACGCATTTCCTCCGATGCCCTCCATACAATGGGTTCTACAATAGTCCAATGAGTGTCTTGCCTAGGCTCCACCCACCACACTCTTCCAAGATGATTTTTCCTTGTTCCAATCAACCACATAAGAGGAAGAAGCGAATATCCGTTCATAAACTCAAGCACGGTCCAGGCTCTTGACTTATAAGTGATAGAATTGCCCATTGTCATGGAAAAGAGCATCCACGTAAGCACTACCATACCATAGAAAGACGGGTCCATTGTTGCATACAATGCACCTATATTCAAAGAAAGTCCAACAAAACTTGTTTCAAAACCCCAACAATCCGCAAACTATTAAAAAAATACCCCAAAACAAGGCTAAAAAGTACACCCAAAATACCCCATGCATTCTCCACGGCATATACTACAACTTAAAACAAAAATCATTGAAAAAAAACTTACCAAATGAAAGTTATGTTATTCCAAACTTGCCCCTCTCCACAAGCATCACCATAAACTTGATAGCCCTTCTTCTCTGTGACCACAAGAGTTACTTAAATCAAGGCACAAGGCATTTTGAAGCCCCTCCGATTTCAATGCGGGACCTGCACCGAATACTTCCCCCCTAGCCGAACTATTGGAATTCTAAAATTACAAAAGTTATGGGGCATGTTGGAAAAGGGATGAGGTGGTAGTGACGCGGCATGCGAATTACCATGTGCGTCAGGCGCATGTGCGGCGTTGGGGCTCTAAAAAGTCTCTGACGGTGGGGGCCCGCCAGATTCCTCATCCTGCGAACCACAGCCCCCATTGTGGCTTATGTGCGGGGGGCTCATGTGCCGCACCTTGATTCTTGCAACCCAGTTTGGTTGCACGCCTCCTTGATCCAGCTCTCTTGCCACTTGCTTCAACGGCCTTCTTGATGTTGATACTCTCCTTGAAGTCCCCTTTGTCCATAACCTCCAAAGACACCCATTATCAACCGGACATGGTGGCCATGTCTATGGCTGGCCATGGCCAGCCATGACCGCCATAGCCACGGTTATCAACCGGTTCCTCCTCCTTCCTCCTTTTCTTTTTCCTTGTCTTCTTTTCTCCTTATCTTTTCTTTTCTTTTTTTCTTATCTTCTTTTCTTTCCTTATCTTTTCTTTTCTCGTTCTTTTCTTTCTCTTTCTTCTCTAAATTCCTCCTTTTCTTTTCTTCTACTTCTATTCTTTTTCTTTTTCTTTTTCTTTTATTCTATTTCTCTTTTGTGCTACTTCTAATTTTTCTTTGTGAGGTATAATTTCCTTTAAACTCTAATACCTCTCCAACCCTTTTCTTCCACTATTCTATCTTATCTTCTAAAATTTGGTCATCCAGCCACTATTAATCGCTACGTGTTTGTACCAACTTTGGTGAACAACCACCTAAATAAGCAGTAAAATATTACTGAAGGGCCTCATAAATCTCTGTCTCTTTTTCTCCTTGGACCTAAAGTCGTCTATAATAACCTGAACCTCCTTCCACCAATTTGGTGAAGTATTCGGAGTTTTTAACACTACTAACCGTCTGTTGTCGCTAACTTCTAACTAGTGTACTAAAAATTCAACAATTTAACCCAAAAAATTAAATGGGGCCCAAAAATTGGGCTCACAATTATCATTAAGGAGATTTTAAGGACCAGAAAGTCTTAACCCACATTAATGAGGTCTTTCCTTTGGTTTATTTGAGAGATCCGCCTAAGTCCAAGGTTATAGCTAAGCAATTTGCTAGGGGGATTGTCATGGAGGTGAAAAAGAAGAAACTTGTGAGTTGGGCGGAGTTTGATGTGGCCTCTACCAAAAACCAAAGAGTCAATTGGTTAAAGAAGGTGAAGATATCTATGAGGGTTCTAGGTCAACTCACAAGCAAAATGGATGATGAACTACATGAAGGAATTGATGAGTTGTTTCATGATCCTACTGCTAGTGCTTTTGTACTTCCAAAAGTTCTGAACGTAGTGAAGGAAAAGGAGGTTCATGTCCAACAGTGTAGCACAGAAACTGATAAGAATTTACAAGACATGTTTAAGTTGATCAAGTTTGTGGGATTGCAACTTCACGTTGTGACGATGGACTTTATCTCTATCAATAAAAAGAAAGCTGATTTGTTGGATACTGTGTCCAATGAAGAAGGGGTTCTCCGCCGAACTGAGGAAAAAATTGTCAGGATGCAAAAGATTCTTTGTGCACGCAATGTACATGGTATGCATGATGTGCAAATTGGAGTAGATGAACAAAACCTTTCTAAGAAAAAAGAGGCATACCAAGAGATGCTCAATGACGCCAAGATGGATTACGAAGGTGCTGTGTTAGAGCTAAAGGGATGTAATGTAAGGTACGAAGAGCTTCTAGCTAGGCAAACTTGTTTGAGGAGGCAATTTGATGCTTTGTTGCTCCAACTTACTCGTACGAAGAGAGGAGAAGTTGGTATTGCTATGAGACCTACTCCCCATTGCTCCCTATTTGATTCGAAGGCAACATCGAAGTCTAACTCAATATTGATGCAGCCTTGTGCGCTTTGCTTTAGCCATTTTCCTTTAAACAACATTGTAGTTAGTACTTGTGGGCATTTATACCATCCTTGGTGCGCAGCTATTTGATTTAGAGTGGCTAGCACATGTGCAGATGTAAGTTGTGGTACATCAGTGCATCCGTCTTGGTTTCGAAGTTTCGGATTTGGACAATTGCCTACACCTCTTCAACAATTTGCAGAAATTTTAGAGTTGGAGAAGGAACAACACAGTCTCCAAGCGAGCTTGACATTGAGTATATTGAACTCACATCCAGACATCAGTATGTTCTTAATCCTACTGCTCTTTACGTGTTTGAATTAGTTGAATGTTTACATATGTTTTATATACACGATTTGTATAAAGAGTATAAGTTGTACTAATATGTTATTTATTGTATGTTTCGTGTACATTATTTTTACAAAAAATTTAAAATGAGTCTACTATGATGTGTACATTGTATATATTTATATGCAATTGTCAGTTTTTGAGGCATAGAGAACTAATTGCCTTGTCTTACATTAGTGCAGATCCTAAAAAGATTTATCAAGATCAAATGGCCCAATCCACAGTATGCACATGGACTCAAAGCTCAAATGAAACAGCTATCATGGACAATGTTGGTTTAGAGATTAGTTGTAGTGGGAGCCATGGAACACAGAGCCTAGGAAATAATAGCGTTGTTGGGAGTCAGGAACATAAGGTTCAAGTTTCAAGGCACCCATTGCATCCGGGTCTTCCATCTATAGACGAAGTAGACTCCCTTGACAAAATTAAAGAGGATGTTCGCAAAAGGACAAAGGTGGATGTTGGCAACAAAAAAGAGGTGGATGTTGGCAACAGAACAGAGGTGGATGATGGCATGTTTAAGACAAATGCGGGTGTTGGCAATGATGAGATAACAACTACTATTCTAGAGGCTATTGAGGTTGACCTTGGGGAATCGTCCATGAATAGTACTGTAGAAATGGAGCTTGAAGAACATATAGAGAAGTTAAGAGAAGAAGCTGCAGAGTTTAAAAGACTTCGGAAGTTGAGGCAAGAAGCTGCGGTATTAGAGCGCCTCAAAAAATTGAGAGAAGAGGCTGTTGAGCTGGAATTCAAAACTGAGGCATCAAAACAAATAGAGTTGTTTAGGGCAGTGACGAAGGTGCCATCCCCACCTCTTCTACCTCTGAATGATGCTAAATATCCAGCAAAATGAAAGACTAGAAGTGAGATTGCTGTTGAAGCTAAGGAGGCAGAGGAAACAAAGAAGAAAAACAAAAGATCCAAGAAGAATTGGCATGGATGGGATACTTAATGTGGTGCATGGAGTTCAGGTGGTACGAAGTAGAATACTTTGTGTTGTTTGTCACATTTGTTGTGTAGATTGGAACATAGTGTTTCATAATTCATGAAATTTCTATTTACTTAAGTGCTGAGGCTTGCATATATTGATTTTATCACCTATATTGTGCCGCATGTATTGCCAGAAACATCCCATGTATTGCCGAGAACAATTTGTCCTTGGTATAATTTGTACGATAGGTATGGTTTGTACCGATTAAAGTCAACTTCAAAGTTGTTGTGGAAGTCTCCGCGGTGCTAGTGTCGAGGCTCGGGCTTTAATCTACCCACTTGAGCCGATCGTCAAATATTATATTTTTTTCATTGGACAATATTATTTCATTTCTTTATTGTGAGCATATATATATTTAATATATAATTAAAATCGCTATATTTTATTTTACCATTTTTTCTACTTCACTTTGTAATAAAGAATTTTTTTTTGTTATTTTTTCTTTGAACTAGTAAGACGACATTGATTGAAACACATATTTGAGTTTCTATATCAAAAAATTAGAATAAAAAATTAACTAAAATACTTTACAATAACTATAATCATGTGGAGGTATATGTATATATATGTGTGAATGAATGAACAATTAAACACTTTTAATTTTTTTTAATTTAAAAAAAGCAAATATTATACTATATTATTACATGCATATATTTTTGGAAATATGAAAAAAATGAATTATCAAGTATACAATTGTCGAAGACCATAGATTAGCTTTACCACATTAACACCAATCCAACATTTATTTATTCTAATAAAAGATTACCATTTGTCCTCCCATCAATCCGACATAGATTCTTCTTACTTAGAAGATTTAAATCTTTTATTTTCAAACTATATTTTTGAAACAAGCTGAGTTAAGCTTTAATTGTAGACACAATCATAGTAATAACATGGTTAATCCTTGAACGTCACAAGGGAATCGTATACACATGACCATATTTCACTTTATATAATACAAAAATTGTATTAAAACTTAACAAAATTTATACCTAAGAATTGAAATTTCTTAAACTAGCATCTTTTATTAGAGGTAAATTTTATCATGTTTGAATATTGTATAATACATGTAGAAAATTGTGCCTGTTGCACTATAGTGAAAGCTTTTGATGTTTAGGGATTAAGGCAAGTTGCCATGTACCTCTTTTGAAACAAAGAGCCCTCTAAAAGGAAAAAAGGGCACTGAAAATACACACACGTATATATACACATGTATATATATATATTTATGTATATATATGTATATCTATAAAAGAATATAGGATGACAAATGAACGCGCCGATGGATGAATACGCCGATCAAAAACGAGCTCTTGGATGAAAACGGAGAGCGATTAGGGTTTGATGCCGGGGATGCCGGGTTTGATGCCCCATGAGGAGGATGCCGGGGAGGTGGCGCTCCAGAAGGCGGGGCAGAAGCTGCCGTCGTAGATCAAGAACAAGCACAAGCGCTCGGCTGAGTATGCGAAGTGCGGGCGAAGAAGGTGAAGGAGAAGAAGCAGCGTATCAGGGCGCGAGACAAGGCGGAGAAGCAGGCGATGGAGATCGGGGAGGCGCCGCCGGCCAGGAAGGTGCCGCGGACGATCGAGAACATCGCGAGGCGGATGAGACGGGAGGACGACGTCGCACATGCCGGAGTTTTTGTTGAACAATTTCACCACGAGGTTAGGGCACCGCATTGGCACGTTGTTTGGGTCGGTGTTCCCTCAGGATCCTTAGTTCCGAGGCAGGTGCGCGGTGACGTTCCACAACTAGCGTGATTTCATTTTCAATGTGGGAATGTGGTTGGTGGTCGAGAAGGAGGACAATAAGTACGCCGAGTGCGAGAAGCTCTACTGCTCCTCGCTGCAGGAGCTCGCCACCTTCGAGCTGCCACTGCTCAAGACCAAGGCCGTCATCGACACCAATCGCCGCGAGCAGGACAGCTTCAAGGAGCTTCACGTCGAGTTGAACAAGCAGATCACTCAGGTGATTGCGGCCTCTCTTTTCTCATTTTCAACTCTTCATCAATGACTTCATTTCCAACTTCGATATATTTTCCACTTAAATTTTTCACCGAGCATTGTCATCCTGCTCTGAAATTTCCAATGTGTAGTGCTTTGTACATGACATTGTCTAACAACAACAGTAATCACTTTTCCTTTCTTCTCTTAGGGATACACTAGCAAGGAAGATAGTTTTCTAAGGTATCTAGGGTTTCAGCTAAAAGAATCTCATTTTCTACATGGCGTGGAATACCAGAAGAAAATTTTGGAATCAGGGAAATCATGATTGTCTAATCTATAGCCTAGTGATCACCTAAGTTGAATCTATTTTGTGGTTAGAAGATTTTTGGTTAATTGTCCAAAATGAGATATAGTTTAGACTATGGAATGCTGATTTCACAACCAACAATGTGGGAAGAAATTATCCAACAAGAAAGGTGTCCAAAGGACATGGGTACCCCACTAGTTTATATATATATATACATATATATGTGTGTCTATATATATACATATATATGAATATTATTTTATTATTTAAAAATTTAATTGCTAGTAATTTTAATATGGTTTATATTTTATATTAGATGTATTTAATTTAATATTAAATATTACTTTTGCTAGTATATCTATATATACACTCCTAATAGAACATATCGTATGTAATTTATACCACATCTGTTAAATTTAATCTATATCTATAAAAAAATATAGGATGACAAACACGTCGAATGGATGAATGCGTTGATGGATGAACGCATTGAGCTTGGATGAAAAAGTGATGTGTCGAGGAAAAACGTAAATCCAACTTTGTGTAGCAGCTCAACACCTATGTAAGTGAAGTGGAGGAGCAATGGTGATTTTGAGCGGGATTGCGATTAGGTCTGGATTGATTGATGAGTGGGTCGAGTGTAGGGGTTTCGCAAAGTTGATCCCAATTGCAGGGAGTTTGCGAACGAGGGGTTTCTCCGTGGTAGGCAAGATCTTTTGAAGTCCATTCATCGTGGGCACAACCGATCAAAGCCGCCATCACTCCGTCGCCATGATCAGTTAGGGTTTGTACATCTTCGGTAGCAAACCAAAAGCCATAGGACACTCTTTAGTTTCCATTATTTTCTTACATTACAACGACGATGAGGAGCTCTATGTATCCTCGAATTCATATAATCCAATTCCGTCCACGATATCTGTGGATGGCACACTCAATTCAGTCTCTTGCAACCTTAGATGGTGTTCAAATCTGGCATTCCCAGAAGGAATCATTCGAATGCGTCATCCGAATACTGTTGTATTGGCTTGCTTATTCTTTCCTCACAAATTGTGAATTGCATGATTATAGAATCTCCTTGAGAATATGTTGCAATGCCACAACATTCTAGGATATGTGTTGCCTAGTTTCGATTCGCGCATGGGAATTAGCGACTTCAGGAGAATTGTTTTGAAGATGTCACGTAGAAGATGTCACATAGAAGATGTCCCGAGCATCACGTAATATTACACTACACTTAGGGCACTCTCAACATCCACAATGATTCACAACATCACGCACGGCGGCCTCTCGCTGCACGCCACCAAGGGATGGCACTCGTGCGTCGGCCAGGGCATGTGCGCCGTCATGTGGTACATTTTCCTCTCGAATTTACTGCCTTAACCTGAGGTTCATACAATGTGCGTCGATTCAAACCTTTACTATGCATTTATTTTGGACCTTAAGTAGGTTTGAGAGATTTTCAGGGTTCGATTCGAGGAATTGTGAGGGAATTCGTAATTCAACGTGTTTTCTGAATCTCTGTGAGTTTCCGGCGACATTAGGTCAATGCTGCTCCTATATCAATAGATAGAATCGTTCATTATGGAGTTTTGCGGTTTTGAACGTTTAAGATATTTTGTCTTTGTAATTCCCAAGGTTTGAAATTTTTCCAAAGTTGCTCCTCAATTTTACTTTTTCTAACAATACACAATCAGGTGTTAGGGTTACGATTTGTTACCGGATTGTTTATTCTTTTATTCTAAGCTAAGCAATCTGCAAATTGAAGGGAAAAACCGATCAATGTTACGATCCTCAACTTAAAAGTTCAAACATGTCATTGTAAGGCATGAAAATAATTCAAACCCTTAAATAATTCATATCCTTAAACCCTAGACTGCACAACACAACGAGGTTCAACGGCGAGCTCTGAAACAGCCTCGGCTCTAAAACCCGAGAGACCAGAAATTGATGCATCATTCAAACGCCCTGGAGATGAAATTTGCGGCGCGCATCATTGATTGGCCACTACTGTTGCGAAGGTGTGATGTGTAGGGATTTCTGAGGAAGGAGAAGTAGGAGTGCAAAGTTTATGAGGTGAATGGAAATTTTGGTGGTGAGGGAGCGGATTTCCAAAGGAATGTGTGAGGTTTTGGAGAGGGAAACCCTCTGATTTGTTTTCCATACACAATTTGAGGTCGTCAGGGTTTAAGTTTAGTGAACCCAAGCCCATTAGGAACCTTTCGCCGTGGGGTGGGGATCCTTCGCTGTGGGCGCATGAGGTGAGTTGTGTGTAGGAATCGTCAGTCGGGAACCGTATACAGAGCCACGTATTTTATTTTGTATCATACAGGAAATGTATCGAAGTTTAGACTTACACCTTTGGATTAAAGAGTCTTCAACAAACATCTTTTGTTTAGAGGTCATTTCAATACTCAACCGACGTGAGTACAAGGACGACGATTAGGTTTTAGGACGGGGACGGGGACGAGGACGGGGGACGGGGGACAAGGGACAAAGGTACAAGGATGGGGGGACGATGGATTGGAAGGAAAGGGCTAGGGGACGGAGAGGTGGGGACTCAACACAAAAAAATGTTCTGTTCGGAGGACACGGGTACCTCACTAGTATTAAATACTACTTCTAGTTTTCTACTTTTCAAACCTAGTACTTCAATAAGGCATTTGCACTATTCTAAATAACACTTTTAGTGTAGTGTACACTAAAAGCGAACATGTACACTAATTGTGAACTAGGCAATTAGTGTAGTGACAAAACAATACACTATATGCCAAGTGCTATACTATTTGTGAATTCTCGTAAAGATTATAATATTAAAAAACCACTTTTGCACATTTAGCGTGTCAAGAGTAGAAGAAAATTGTGAGTAGATTCTGAGTATAAAAAGCGACAGAGAATTCTGGTACATTTAAAAATAACAACCATTTGGAAGAATTCTTTTGAAAAAAATAGAATGTGGAAATGGAATGAAGGTGAAATTGGAAAAATAAATTAAAAAATCAAATGGAAAAGAAAAGATTGAGAAAAAATAGAACTAAGATATGGAAAAAAAATGGAATTGCATTATTAGGTCCAAACACTTGAAAAAAGGAAACATTTGAAGAAGTCAACATTGGAAGAAAGGAAAACTTTAAAAAAAATAAACATTCCAAAGAAACACATAACAAAAAAAATTTAAAAAGAAATATTTGAATAATGAAAATTTGAAGAAAAAACACATTTGAAAGTATAAAATATAGAAAAATTAATGTTTGAAGAAGTTTATCTTTGAAGAATGAAACTTATGAAGATGTATATATTTGAAAAAAAAGCAGTTGACTTGGAAAGTAAGGGTAAGGAAAGGAAGGACTTGAAAATGTAAGGGTTTTAAAAAGTAAGGGTTTAAAAGTAAGGGATCCAAAAAGAAACGGTTTAAAAGTAAGGGTTTGGAAAAGTAAGGAATTGAAAAAACAAAGGTTTGAAAAAGTAAGGATTCCAAAAAGTAAGGATTAAAAAGAGTAAGTGGTTGAAAAAGTAAGGATTTGAAAAGTAAGAGATTGCAAAAATAAAGGTTCAAGAAACTAATGATTTGAAAAGTAAGGCTTTAAATAAGTAAAAGTCCAAAAAGGAAGGATTTTGAAAAAGTACGGGTTTGAAAAAAACCATAAGTCAACAAGACCTCATTATGGCATGGCAACAATTAGGTGGTTTATGGGGGGTATCATTGATAGTGTTGGCGGCTAAACACTAATTGTCAACTTATTCACGAATAGTGTGCAAAGGTTAGTGCACTCTTGTGTCTCTACACTAAAAGTAATATTTAGTGTAGCAAACTCCATTGTTAGTATAAATAATTTACAAACTGTAAATGAATTATTTTAAAAATGATGTAATTTTAAAACTGCAATAAAATGATTGGACTAATGCGTTGCTAAGCAAGCGCCAACCGCTATCATACTACTAAAATCAGAAGCAAAGTCAGAAAGTCAGAAAACTCATGATGTCTCTAATTCAATCTAAAGGCATGCATAAAAAAATTAAATCAAATATTTAAACCTTAATCCCTAAAGGACTAAGTGTAAAAAATGGGCATTTAAAAAGTTTGGTCAGTTTCATATGGTGTCAATTTCCAACATTCCTTTTTGAAATTTATTCTACAGAAAGGCATCACAAAGACTTTAGTGGAAAAACATGTTTTTGCTAAATTGGACATTTGAAGAAAAAGTTATAGAGATTTAAATTTCAAATGGAGAGAGCAAGCACCCCGGGCACCTCCAAAAACTTTTGCTAGGACACTCTATTGAATGTGAGATTTTCAATACTCCATTGATTGCAAGGAAGAAAATGAACCATTTGCTTGACTTCAAAAACTATAATCTTTCAATCCGTGTGGTCAAAGTTTATGAAAATTTGAGGATATATTACTCAATAAGTCTTAATTGAGATCCTACACTCAGAACTAAAAATCAAAGTTTTTGTTTCCTTCTTTGTTCATTGCACTACAAACCAACAATTTTGAAGTGTTTTGGTGTAAAATTGTCACAATACCTTAGAGGTTAAATATAGGTGTACAAATTATTGATTTATTGAACGATTAAACTAACCATTCATTTCATCAGTCCATCATATGATTCAGTAAATAACTACTCCATGACTAATTGATGTATGAACTATTTAATTAAATATTGGACATGATTGTTTTTACCAATGATATGCCTAGTTTTTATACGAGCCATTTAATACGCTTAACTTTTCTTCCTTACATGACATTTTTTCTTCATTACATTGATATAAGTCATTTCCAACATAAATTGATTAGTACCCATGGCACCGGTTTATAAAATAAAGGATGTCACTTTACACAAATGGATGACCGGTGGTACCCCGTTAACATTTAAAAGTGGCCGGTTATAGGCTGTGGGAGGGAGATAACCGGTGATGGGGGTCATGTGACTGGTGATGGGCGGTTGTGGAGGCTTCTTCAAAGGGCGAGAAAGTGTTTGAGTCGGTTGCCATTGTCTCACACCTTGTGGATGATGAGAAGGTGGCGCCAACCACAGCTGAAGAGGTGTAGGAGGAGCGCAATGCTTGTGCGGAAGGAGAGATCTTGAGTACTAGATCAAGGAGACTTTGGAGGCGACAAGTGTAGTAAGCATTGCAAAGACGATTGTCTCACCCAACATTTTGTTTTGCTTAGGTAGAAATGTGATGCTTTCTAGCATAGTGTGTTAGAAAGCTGAGTTGTTTTGAGGTGGTGCGCCGTGTGAGTGAGCATTAGGGATGGTGCTTTCTGAAGTAGCCCTTCATTTTCATCTAGTTGCTTGTGCACCTAAGTCTGAGAGGATATTGTGTGCTTATGGTGCACATGATAGAGAAATTGACCCATTTGAAGCGAGTACCCGAACCTAGTGAATATGATATTTTCTAAATTGTAATGTGAGTGGGATTTTGGATTTAGGTTTGGAAGTTTCTTGTCAATGTTGTGTCGTTCTCTTCTGTGCTCATAATTTGCACCATTTTTCCACATGTGAAGCTGTAATATGTTGATTACAAACATTTTTGGGTTTGGATGACTGTTCTATTTGTATTTGTAATGTGTGCTGTTTGTATGGTTTGTACAGTATGTACAATTTCCACTGATGTAATTGTTTAGGAGTTATTTTGAAACGCTCAACCTTAACGGACATTGATTTTTTGTGGTTCTAGATGTTGTTTGGTATACAATGTTGTTCTTGTGTTGTAGTTGCACAAGTCAAAAATCAGGAGGTAGAAAATGGGCTGAAGAGGTGGATAATAGGCTGAAACGTAGATGTTGCCATTATGAAACTGTAGGAAAATCTTCCTTCTTTATTCCATGATGTTTTTTTTTCCTTGCATGTTTGAGCACTAGTGAACTTGATGCACATTATATATTGTTTAGTGCTTAATATTGCTAAGTGCCTGTTTTTATTACTGTTGTGTTATTCTTTTCCTGACTGTGAGCATATCGGTTGGGAAGCTGAAGGTGTGAGCATACATAAGTATCCCACAATCTTTGTATATCTTCAAAGGATAATACTCACTTGAAGCAACGAGTACGCACAAACAAGTTTTTTGACTTGATCCAACCTTCTCCAATTTTGTACTTTGTGTATTGTTTTGTATTTTCTGTACACGTTTGTACACTAATGTCTTGTAAGGGCAGTTTGTTATTTCCAAGGTTGAAATAGTTTGATCCAGAGGAACGGGCTCCAAGATGCTTTCGGGTAGGGGACATACATTGGAAGGAAGTGGCAGTGGGAGATTGAGTCTAGAGCAAGGGATCACCCAAATTGTGGGAGCTGCAAGGGAGGAATTGCAGTGCGAGGAAGGGAATGTGGATATTGAAGATGTGGAGCGGGACAATGAAGACGTGGAACAAGATGATGAAGACGAGGAGCAAGATGATGAAGAAGAGGAGCAAGATGAGGCAGACGAGGAGCAAGACGATAGGTCGGAGGAGCAAGACAATGAAGACGAGGAGAAAAGAGAACCCATGGGGAAAGAGGAAGTTGATGAAGAGTTTTGAAAGCTACTAGAACCACCTCCATGTCTCACAACGGACTTCTTCACCAATTAGTATGGGTTCAAAGATGATGGAGCCAATCCTAGTAAGCTAACCAAATGGAAGGGCCAATCATTTGATGATAGTAAGTGCGTAGCTTTATTTGGTGAGCCGATTGGAATAGAAGGGCGAAATGAATACAATTGGAAGGCAGTCAAGCAGAGGAAGATCCGGCACAAACTTGAAGAACTTCTTTGAGCTTTATACCGGAGGGTTGTAGTGCCACACCTCCTTCTTCACAAGATGGCCCGATCAATTATTTTGGAGGAAGATGGAGAAGCCGTCAACTGGGCAACGTATGGGGCTGCCACCAAAATTGTGGTACATGTACAGTTTTCTCCATGACTGTACTCATAGGTATGTGGATTGCCACATGTATGATTACATTGGAAGAGTTCTTGAGATGGAGAAATTGGAGTTGGAGGCTGCGGTGGATCTTGAGCGCCAAGTTGCATCAGCAAATGACTCACACAGGACCGAATGTGAGTATGAAACATGAGTTTTATCTTGCATGAAGTCAAAACAAAAGGATTATGAAAAGAAGGCACAAGAGCTACAGCTTCCTTTAGATGTGGCAGCAAAGAAAAATGTTTTGGAGGAATTAATGGAGGGCACAAGTGCGGTACTGGAATGGTTGCAAAGAACTCGTGTCATATTACAAAAGGATCTAGAACATTACAGCGATCGAGTTGCAAGGAAGCGGTTGGAAGTCGGAGCTCTTGAAGTTGAGCATGCCCAACTTGGGCGTGTTCAAAGTGACTTTCACTTGAGGCCTATGCCCATGGTATACACACCATTAAAAGATCCTTGTACTTCAGAGGGTTCCCTTGATATTATAGATTGCGTGCTTTCTGGCTTTCTGTTCCCCAGCTATGAGATTGTGATCTCTAGTTGCAAACATCTATACCATCCATGGTGTTCGATGGTGAACTTTTCACAGTCAAATAAGTGTTGTGCTCATGGTTGCTCCATGGTTCAATCCACTGCTTGGAGCGCAAGTTTTGGATGGAGAGGTGTACCGGGTTGGGGGCAAGGACTAAGTGGAGGCAAGGATTTTCTGAGCATGATGTTAGAAATGGCTTTATCTATCGCTACATGTGTAGCATCTGGCAGTGACGCTGCTCGAGCTCCAAAGCTCTATTCACTCACACTAGGTGATTTGCTCTTCCCTATTTGTACAAATTGCTTGAAGTTGTACTACGTTGAATGTATCAACACATGGTTTTACAACAATTCTTTTCAAGTTGGATTTGTTTGTACTTGTATTCAAGTGGATTTGTATATAATGTATTTGGTTTGGACTTATGATATTGAGAAGTCTAACCATTTGTACGATTGTGTGCTTGTTTGTAGTTGTATGCTTGTAGATCTTAGTTTTGTAGGACTTACAATTGAAGTTGTACATTGGTTTGATTTGTTTGTACTTATATTCAACTGGGTATGTATGTTTGTTATTAGGTTTGGACTTATGGTACTAACAGCATATACCGTTTGTATATTACCGTTATAGTTTGTACATGAATACTTTCATTTCGATGTATTTTTAAGACTTAGAATTTTGATTGTAAATAGGTTCGTGTTTAGTTGCACTTTACTGTACTATTTGGTACTAATTATCACTGACTGCACATTTTTGTACTGGTGTGTACAAATGTGTAATAATGTGTATTGTTTTGTGCTAATGTGTACTATTTTGTACAAATTTGTTTGTAGTCTGTAATTGTATTCGTATTGTTAATGTATTTTGGTTTTCACTTATGATACCAAAAGCTCTAACATTGTTGTGCATTATTGTAAGAACCAATATTGGCGAATTGAATATGGGGTAGAAGAAGAGTCTCAACCTCTACTCATAACTGCAAATGAAGATCCCACAATTGGTAATGAAAATCCTACATAAGTCACTCTATTAACTTTGTAAGTACATCCGTGCTCTCATAATCATATAGCCCGTTATGTTTTATTTTCTTAGCTCATTTTCATTGATGCATATTTTGTACATTAACACAAGGTTTATACATTATGTATTGGATTAAACCATTATTTTATATAGGCCTATGCTTGTACAATATGTGCTTGTAGAGCCTGAGCATGTGGACCTAGGTAGCAATGTAGATCCCATTTGCCTAAGTGTATTGAGTTAATGAAGTCTTACTCATATGATATTGGATTCAGGCTGCCATTGGAGCGAGCGGTCCTGGTGAAGTCGGTGATGCCGGTGGAGTTGGAGGCGCTTGTAGAGATAGTGGAAGTTGTGGAACAGGTGCAGAATCAAGGCAATCCAGACACTCTAGCTGAACCAAGTCATGAGAGGAGATCAAAAAGACCAAGAATAGAGAAAAGGAAATAAGCCAAAGCAAGTGAATAAGACCAAGAGAAGAAAGATAGGAAAAACATGGGAAGAAAAAGACAAAGAAAAAGACCCATCCATAACCTAGAGTGAGAACATAATTTTTTTTAATTCACTTTGGGGATATATATTCGGCAGCTAGTTCAGGTTTGCAACGGCTTTCTATTTCCTCGGGAAAGTCAATGCCACCATTATATATCTTTGAACTGTTAAAGAGATTTTTTTTGTTAATATGTTGTATTTAACTATTTCTGGACTTTGCAAAGTCCAGAAATAAGGAAGAAGGATTTTAGTCTCATAAAATAGTCGCACCAAAGAATTTGAAAGGGATACCCAATTAATTAACTAAAAATTATTTCAATCATTCAGCCGGATATCTCCGGATGGTTTCAGTGATACAATACGAATCGAATATAGTGATAAAACAAGCGAGAAATTTCGTTCGTCGTGATCGACAAAATGATAACAACTTTCAAGCTAACACGTTTATAAAACATACCATGTAATTTGGTGTACTGTACATTTCTGTGGTAATATCGTGTAGAAGATGAGTATAGTGCATTTCAGAGCTTGAAGCATTGACATGTAAGGAATGGGGTTCAGCCATCCGGAGATATCCGGTCGAAAGCAAAGTACTAAAAAAATAATTGCTCGGCTGTTTAAAAACGACAATGCTACTCTGGAATGAAGTCTCTTTACAAAAGCGTTTGATACAAGACCAAATGTAGGAAAAAGCAGTGACTGCTCTCAACAAAATTCCTGGATCAAACAACAAATTCTATCCTTGCACTAACTCTCTGAAGAGCTCTAAAGATCCTTCTAGTGAGCCGGTGCGTACATGTCCGAGTCGACATCAGACCCTGTGTCACACCCAGTTTGAAATGGGTTGTTGCCGCCCTTCGAAGAAGATTCCTCCTCGTCTTCATACCACGGGCCGTCCTCCTCCTCTTCTTCAATCGAAGCACCTCCATTAAGGGTCTCTTCCACATCGGAGTCAATCTGCTTCTCTTCCTCCGCATCACAGTCAATGCCCTCGTCCTCCTCTTGAATATACTTGCTGTCAGCGTCATCCTCCAATTCGTCCAGAAGACTCCGATCAGAACAGATCGCCCTCTTGAACCCGACTTGTAAGAAAAGCACTCTTCCCTTCTCCGAACCCTGAGCCTCGCTCACCATCCTTCGTGAAACTCTCCTGTCTACCGAATCAGAGACTTCCCTCTCCCTCTTTCTACTTCCCAAAGCCATCTCCTCTCTCTCCACCATGGCTATGGACTAAGAAGACGTACGGCTGAAAGACAAAACATATAGATTGTTGCAGTCCTGAACCCTCTCTTATACTATCCTCCCCACCCACTCACTAATTACACTTCTCGAGCGAAGGTACATTGATTTAAGTCGCCATAACACCGAGACTGATGGACTTAATGGTAGATGCCAAATTCATGAACGAACAACATGGTAGGCCACGCGTCAAGCGACATGTTGTAATGAAATGTGAGAAGTACAATCTCCGCCGCCAACCATCAGCATCACTTTAATCATAAGAAGGAACTGGGATGACTGATATGAACTGTGAAATTGACCGCCTATTTTCATTTTAGCAGTGGCATGTCATAAATCAAAGAAGGAACCAGCCAGGAGAATGCCCAAAAGGTCTCTGTAATTTAGTAACAAGTTCCATCGTCAGAGAAATTGCAGTATCGTAGTCAGCAAAGATCTCCGGATAAAATACAATACTATTCAGAACACCTAGGAAAGCTTAAAATTGGGAAATGTGGACCCCATTGTTAAGAATGGTGGATGTGAATCTCGTATCCGGAGATCGCCGGCTAGATCTCACCGACTTGAACATGGCAATACATGAACATCCGTCCGACCACGAAATTTGTCTTGTATACCCGGAGATCTCCGCTTAGCTTTCTAAGAGACATGCGGGTCTGAAAATATTCCGGTGGCATAAACCAGTCAATAATAATTGTGTCGCTACTCAATGTATCTTAATTACAGTGAATGGAAGAGCACAAATCCAGTTCTCTTCACGAAAACTGGCGAGATCTGAACGGAGGGATGTGGAACTGGGGACTAGATAATAATCGTCTTCACAGCCGGAGATCTCCGGTGCTTCTCCGTGAGGACGAAGAGACTCTACGAGATTTTTCAGAATCAGAATTTCACACAACAGAATTTTAGATATTGGGACTGATCACCGTATCAGGGATCAGCGGCATTCGCTTTCTCTAAGTTCACAAGCGCTGCTTCCTTCATTTTACGTGGAATGGATCTCGTAAGTTGGTTAACTTTGTTTGACCAAGTCGCAAACAACACAGAACTGACATGACACCATACAAGCTTCTCTTGGTCCGGAACCCAAGTGGCTTCCCAACAGTCCTGGTACTTCCGCTTCAGATTCTTCTGCTTGTTATCAGGCTCCCAATACTTAACGAGGAATTTTCCGTGGTTGACATTACCCTCATCCCTGACGACGTCCGAAATTGCTCTACCCTGCCAGACAGGATAGATGTCTGGATCACTAGATCTAACTAAAATCCAGGACCCGAGACGAATATCACGCCAAGGATTAAATGTGGACTTTGGGGATTCATTGGCGGGTCCACAGTAAGGCTCGAGAACCTCATCTTCGGGAGTGACATCCAATGGTTGTGGAAGCGATCCTAGCAGATTTTCACCTCCCTCATGAGGGCCTCTCGAATCATGGGCAGGCCAGAATCCTTCTTCGAGCTCGGAGGGCATCTGTGGAAGTGGCTTGTCAAGCTCGTCGATGACGTCCTTCCAGTACTGCAGGTATGGGCGGATGGAGTTTGCGTACCCTGCGCACTTTGACATTCCGGACGCCCAGTAGTCCACGTACTTTCAAAGCCCCGTCTTTATGAAGTTTTTGTTCTCCGTCGCTTTTCTGGCCTTGTCTCTGGCAACATCTTGGTTTCCGACCGGGTTCTGCTCCTCATTACCCCATATGGGCTTGAAAGGGACGGGCTTGGGAGAGCCAATTGGAAGCATGGGACGTCCGCTGTCATCTATCTTCCAGAGTTTTATCGGCTCTCTGTTCATGGGTAACCACTCTGTGTCAACGGCAGATTTCTTGAACTTCATGATCGGAACACCATCATTGTCAACGTAGAACTTGAAAAGATGCATATCACTTAGTCCCACCAGACGTGCCGCCCCATTGCATAAATAGCCATCAACGTAAGATTTAAAGTCGGCCACCTCTTGGATAAATTCCGGCATGAAGGCTAGTTTCTATGACTTCATGAATGCCTTCATCAGATCCGATAGAATATATGTACTGCTTTTCTTGAGTTCTTTCGATAAATGACTAAAGTAAGCATCAATATCTTCATGCATATGTCCGACCACCAGGAAGCCAACCTATATCTCCTTGAAAACACATCGAGCTGTTAGCAGTGATAAGAATGCCATCAAGTACTGGTTCTTGTTGTCCTTCGCTGAGTTGTCGAGCTGTAGAAACAATTTCGATGGCAAAGGTTTCAGTCCCTTAAAAGCACTGGGCTCCAATGGCTCTAAAGCGTCGACACACCTGCTCTTTCCCCTCATAAGCGCCGCGAACATCGAGTTTGGAGGAGGGTGCTCGAAGAGCACGCGCGTCTCATATACTGGTGCTCCCTCAAGCCGCCTAAAAAGTTTTGCCAGAGAGGATATGGTGGCGTTCGAATCTCCAGGCCATAAAGCAGGAGCATAGTGAGCATACGCTCCGTCGACATGACCGTGTGCCACCATTCCGGTGACATTCATGGGAAGCTGTCCGAGACCAGATGTCGCCTTAGTAGTCCTCCACATGCGTGGAAGGGCCGTCTTCGCAGTGTCCATCTTGTCGTGAATGACACAAAGAAAGGTCAGCGGCTTCGCCTTCGACTCCTCTCTCCATGTCGCGTAAAGCTTCCGGCATGATTGTTGGTGATTCAAGTGAGCCTGCCTGTTGGTATAGAATAGCTCGTATGCAGGCGTTCCCTTTGGAGTTGTCAGTAAGAACTGATTGAACTCATCGCAAGTACTGCATTTTGCGAAGGTGCTTTCAGATGGCTTAATAGCAACATTCCCGAAGAATTCCTTCCTTACCCTACTAACTGTGGACTGACTTATAGGAGGGAGACCGTAGGAGTCGTTAGTCTGCAAAATGAAACAATAACCTAGTGAGAGGAGAAATTCAGAAGTACAATCCAACAGACGGTGCGAAGTATAGAGTAAATCAATTGAAGGTCAATGCATGTCAACGATGACCCAGCCGGAGATCTCCGGTTCAGATACTTGGACTTCGGTCGACGGAGGAAGGAGAGTACAAATCCATTGAAATATGCGGGGACTGATAACGTACATCATTGACGCTGGCTCGAATTTGCTTCCAGTTGTTTCCTGCAGGAAGATACTTGAGAGTGTCAATCCGACCATTCCCGACACTCCGCATTTGGTGAGGCATTTGATCCGCGTTGTCATTAATAATGGACGTCATTGAGCCCATCGCATGTATAGTCGCAAGCCGTGGGCGCTTGATGCCCTTGTTACCGTGAGTTGCATTGATGACTCCTCTACTGAAATGACCGATGTACGTGTAAAACGTGGACTTCCGAATTCCATGGATCGTGTACCATGCAACGAAGCAGACCTCCATTCCCAAGAGCGTGACGTACTTTCTCTTCCGGTCCCCATCAATGGAGTGGAATTGACCACCTACCGAGATCGCATACTCCTTTCTGTCCTCAAAGGATTTGTCATAGAATTTTTGTCTAACAGGAAGATTCTGGGATTGTAGAAAATACTGGCAACATCGTTTGGGACAGCACCTTTCCGAGCTAACTTTGCGAATTTCGTCGTCCGTAGTCCTCTTGGTGTACAAGGATTCCTTCTTGTTAAGGTCCTGCTGTCGGGAAATGAAGCGGTATGGCTCCTTCGCACGACCCCCCAAATGAGCACCAGAATCAGGTTGTAAAGGTAGGGATGCGAAATGATCAATTGTGCTTTTCAAAGACCGACCGGAAGGAAAACAACATTCAAGAATGGGCCACGATTCATGACTCATAATTCTCTCCGTGTCTCCAACAAAAACATCAAGGACAGTTTCACCAATATTATCTTCTCCCAAACATCCACTTCGGAAATGATCCGCTTGGAAAGTGGCCATGATTCTCCCAGAGCAGTGCACCAACCCATCTCCGTCCAACCGCTGGACTTCAAGTCCAACCCATCGCTCTCGTGATACGAATGGAGACTCGTCAGACCGGAGATCTCCGGTTGGAATTATGACATCCGCCCTTCTCCATAAAACTGTCCGCCGGAGTGTGTGAACAAGTGAATCGTATCCGCATTGCAAAGGAATGAGTGGTAATTCTTCCGCCGTGGAGCATATGGCCGTTGGTCTAAGTAATACGAACTCACTGGATCCGACTGGTATGTCAACTCCAAGCCATTGACCCATGGGGTGAACCTCAACAATGGACGCTTCTCCAATTTCGCCTGAACCTGGCCTCATAAGGTTCACGGACATTCCTGACCACAGAACCTCCGATCTTCCAGTAGACTCTTGGGATGGATCATCTACATCCCTGTAATTCACATGTACAAAATTGGGGCACTGAGCTGCGATCATGGCAAGGTCTTCCGAGTCACTCTCCCACCAATCTGAGTCAGACATAATCCCGTGCTGCATCGGTGGATGATCGGTTGGTGGATGATGTCCTCAATGAGAAATTGTATGCATGTAGAGTCAAACTGGATGACCAACTTCAATATCGTCGGCTGGGCTAGCCGGAGATCTCCGGCAGAGTGGAGAATGTTCAACAACAACAACTTCTTGTTTGAGTAAGGGAGAGAAAGGTGGAGCTAAAAGTTCCATTCGTATCTAACCAGAGATCTCTGGTTAATCAGAACTAGGCTGGCGAGGAGACTTTCTACGAACATTTTACACAGAACAGAAGTAGCCGGAGATCTCTGGGAATCCTGCTTACGAAGATTCTGACATCCACTGGAATCAATGGGTGAAACCGTGGTTACTGGGCGAGATTGGCACAATCCAGAATAGCATGGCATGGACAGCCGGAGATCTCCGGTTGGGTTTTTTTTTCTTGATCGAAACAACAGCCGTACGGAATATTCGCGGGTATGGCGGTGTGATACAATTGCAAAACCCGGTTAACAGTTCGGATTCACACGCCAAGAAATTACGTCATCTATATACTCGAGTCGAATATAATTACTGCTTCTGGGCTATGACTGTATCTTCGGAGACGAATTAGTTACAGAATCACTACACAAGAGCTCCCGATCGACTCAGAAAGCAGAATGCAACACAATCTTCACCAATCCTCACAGATAGACGGCGACTACGGAATTTTACGAGGGAACATACTTAACATTCCTGGAATAATGTCGATTCGTTTTCCTATAGTTATCTACCACGATGTCGCGCCCGCGAACACTCTCACTGACTCGCTCAGCTCCCATAGTATCTCAAACCTCCAGAGCAAAAAAGGATGAGAGCTGAGTTGAAGGATACTCTTATCCACCTTTCCATCACCTCCTGGAGGAAAAATTCAGGCGCTCAAATTTGAAATGAATCTTGGGCATGCATGCTCCTTCAAACTAACTACTATACACCATCATGATTGTGTGCATTCTTCGACGTGCCCACGACCGAGGCCACATTCCACTCATGATAATGAAAGGCTCGTACTCTTGGGATGACCGTATTGTAAGGATACCATCTAGTTCCCAAAGTGCTGCAAATTAGAAAACCGTTGATGAAGTATCCCCCATGATGTATCTTTGAATATACTAGGGCCGTATCACGTCTTAGACTAAATCACAGTAAAATGTAATCGTACAGGACTTCTCGTACTCACCTTTGTTAATTAAATTATACCCTACCCAAGGAAAGGAGACGGCCCTCTACTGCCTACTAGTATTGTTCATCAGGCAATACAGGACTCAAGTAGAACATTGGCGTTCGTTTCCAATTAGAATAATCTCCAATATTTCCTAGTTTGACTGAAGTTATATGGATGCTTGAGAAGAAACGTGCACAAACAACTGACCAGATGCTTTTAAAAGTACAACAACCCGGTCCTATGAATTCGGGTACAGCTTCTGTGTTCAGGCTGGATTGTGCATCGGGGTTTTAGGGTTTAGGGTTTAGAGTTAGGGTAAGGGTTTTAGGGTTAGGGTTAGGGTGAGGGTTTTAGGGTTTAGGGTTCATGGTTCACGGTTTAGGGTTTAGGGTTAAGGATTCAGGGTTCACGGTTCACCGTGGAGGGGTCTGGGTTCATGAAGGTTGAGGGCTTATATCACCTTTAAATGTATTAATTAAAATTATTTTATAACTATGAACTATAACCTTAAGTTTATCGATAACCATAACTTTAAAAAAGAACCTGGATACCATACAGTGTAAGGAATTTAGCGAGAATTGAACAACAACTATTTATTTTGATACATTATAATTTAGTTAGAGAGAGAATAAAGAAGAGAAGGAGGGTAATGGATTTAATTTTAGAGTAGACTAGCTGTTGGCGCTTGCTTTGCAATGCATTAGCCCAACCATTTTTATGTATTTTAAATATTAAAAAGTATTAAAAAGTAAAAGGTGGAATGGTTCACTATATTGTTGACAACGCAGTTGATTGTAGCATTTTTGTAGTTCACTGCATGGTTGACTATACGATAGTTCAATCCGTGGTTTACTGCGCAAATTATGATTTTAGTAGTATGACTAGGAGTTGGCGCTTGGTTTGCAACACATTAAATCAACCATTTTCATGTAGTTTTTATATCACAAAGCATTTAAGAAAAAAGGTAACAACAATCTACATAAAATATGAATATATCTTTGAAACCTATGCATTAATTTGAATAATGTAATAGAATGGGATAGAAAAAAAAATACTATAACAATAGTTCAATATTATTAACTAAGGATGGAGATTGAGAAGGAGGGGAGAGTAAAACTGAAATAAATAAAAAACAAGTATAAGGGAGAGTAAGGGAGGGAGAGTAAGAGAGGGAGAGACTTGAGGGATTTATTTTTAGAGTAGTTTATATTTTTAGAATATGTAATCAGGGGAATCTAAAAAGAAAATCAAATGTAAAAAAGAGATGGGGAGGGAGAGTGAGGGAGAGTGAGGGAGAGTAAGGAAGAGGAAGAGTAAGAGAGGGAGAGTAAGGGATTTTCTTAGAGTAGTAAGTTAATTTAAGAATGTGTAATTATTGAAATCACGGGGAGTCTAAAAAATATTAGAATCAAGATTAAAAAAGAGATGGCGACGGAGAAGGAGGGGAGAGTAAAACAAAAATAAAAAAAACAAGTGAGGGAGAGAATAGGATAGTAAAAAAATACTATTACAATAGTTCAATATTACTAACTAAGGATGGAGATTGAGAAGGAGGGGAGAGTAAAACTAAAATAAGTAAAAAACAAGTAGGAGGGAGAGTGAAGAAGGGACATAAAGGAGAGTAAGAGAGAGAGAGACTTGAGGGATTTATTTTTAGAGTAGTTTATATTTTTAGGATATGAAATAAGGGGAATCTTAAAAGATAATTAAATGTAAGAAAGAGATGGGGAGGGAGAGTTAGGGAGAGGAAGAGTAAGGGATTTTCTTAGAGTAGTAAGTTAATTTAAGAATGTGTAATTATTGAAATCACGAGGAGTCTAAAAAATATTAGAATCAAGATTAAAAAAGAGATGGAGATGGAGAAGGAGGGGAGAGTAAAACAAAAATAAGAAAAACAAGTGAGGGAAAGAAGGGAGGGAGAGTAACGGAAAGGGAGATTAAGCTTTTCCACTTATGTCGTTTTAAATTCAAGTATAATAATTAACGTGAACCCGAGTATCTATTATAGTCATATCTAATACCCATGAAACAGGGTATCAATACGTCTTGTCACGCATGCTCACGACATTGACAATGTCATGATTGTGAAATGTACACGTTGTATATGTACGTGATTTCAGCTGATTTTTTAACTTCACCCACTATCATCATGAGCCGTCACACCCTTGCGCCGTCCAGCTTGTCTTCATTGGGTTTTGGGAACTCCAAGCATGAACCATTTCTTGTTTTTTATGGGTTTTGTCTTGGTAATGTCGAAGGTAGTGAGCAGGAGTGGCGGGAGGGGTTTTCTTTCTTGGTTTGCGGAGTCGGCGTCGACGCATTAGGTTAGGTTTGTATGCGCTATGAGAGGTCGTTGGTGTGCGAGGTGACTGTTGATTTAAGTGAGGGACATTGAGTGTACCGTGGAGAGGTTGTTAACTGGATATAGCCTGAAGGTCAGAGAGCAGGACTGAAAGAGAGCAAATGCTTTAGAAAGAAAATTGAAGAGCGCCTAGGTTCAGCAGCCAAGAGTAAACGACGCTGCGGTTGGGTGGCGTCAACACGAACGACCACGACGTACCGGTGCGCCGATTCGGCAAGTGAAGAGGTATGTGAAGTCTCAGAAATGGCTTTTAGTGAAATTTCAGTTGAATCTGCACATGACTACTTAGAATCGTCAGTGGAGCAGGTGTAGGGTTCGGTAAGCTTCATTAGGATTCGAGAGAGTCGAATAGTACTGATGTTGTTAATCGTTTGAGCGTAATAGAAGGGTTTAGGGTTTACGGTTCTGGTGTTCTGTGCATTCAGTTTCGAAGGGCCGTAAATGAGCAATTTATGCAGTGTTGATATGTATTCCACCGAATTCTTGTCAGTCAGAATTGGACCTTACATTCTAGGGCTTTTGAGTAATTGTAGAGTTTGTCGTTCTGAGTTGTTGAATGCTGATGTACTGCAGAGCTGTGTATACACTTTAATCCAGAGCAGTTCCTGGAGGAGACTAGGAAATGGCGACTGTAGCAGGGACGTCGAGTGAGACTCCGTGGGATGGAAACCGGTAAGTCAACATAATTGAACTGTTTTTGCTCAGTCCGAGCGATCGGGTGGGGTTCTTTTTTATGAGTGAGTTCCGAATTAGTTCTATTTTTACCGAGTGGACAAACACTTGAATGATTAAGAAAAACCTCAGAAATTGCGTACTAGAATTCAGATGTCTATTTGGCTATAGCCGATTGGTTTTTTATTGTCCCGTAAACACAATTGTATATCTATTCATGAATATCCGAATGATTTTGGAATTCTAAGAATGTTTGAATGTGTTTGTCCTCACTGAGACTGTCGAGTCTGGTTCGATTCAATGTATATGGTGTAATCCATGTAGAGTCGTCAAATTTGGCGTTCCATCGTAACATTAGCGGATTATTCTTCTTGTGTGTAAGGTCGAGTTTTAACAAAATTGTGTGAGCTTTTTTGAAACAATTATTTATGTTCTCGAATATGTAACTTGTTTTCTGAGTGTGTCAAACTTCAAGAGTTCTACGTCAAACCTCTCTGTAAATGAATGTAAATATTCGAATGATGATATGATGTGATTAGTGCTACGAAGAGTCGTACTTGCTTCAGCCGGAGATCTCCGGTTGTATCCGAAATTGAATACGGAGTTCCAGTAATCAGCCGGAGATCTCCGGATGATGTAGCGGTCAGATGAATATGTAAACCCTATATAGGCGTTAGTAATTCTCGAAAGCAGCCGGAGATCTCCGGACGTATCGAAGAAGTGGAGGTTCGCGTTGATGGACATTTGAATATCGGGAACCTCCACTTAGGGGTCTTCAACCGGAGATCTCCGGTTCAGGTCAGAAATGGATCCGCCAGAGCAGCCAGGATTCGTTCCTTGTCGGATGCACTCGACTTCCCCAAATCAGCTGGAGATCTCCGGGTATTGTCCCCTGCTGGCTCTGTGATACAGATTTGGAAGCACGATTCATGGATTCAACATCTATGAATATGTCCGGTGATATAGTGTTGGATTCCCGATATTGACCAGACCATTGCAGAGATTTTAAACTGCCTGTGTGTTCTTTCAAAATCATCTTGCAGGGATTCGTGGTCATCCACACTTCCGACTGAATGTCGACCCGGGAAATTGGGGGCGTTTGTAGAGTATTGGCTCCCTGAGTTTGTATACAGAGGGATACACAATGTCGGCTATGTCTACATATGCCGAAAGAGCATATCCGAGTGGGGCATCAAGCTCATTAAAACCCCTGATGGTGCTTGGGAATTCGTCCCTCAGCTTCGGATTGGCAAACGGGGACACCCGGACATTGGTCTCCAGGTTCTTGAGATGCAGGGTCTTAATGACGACGTCAGTCTCGTTGTCGTCCAGGAGAACGTGGACTCCTCCACCGAGCCACACATATACGGCTTGATCCTAGAATCATCTAAGATTTTGGATGAGATGGTGCAGACTTGCCAGATTGAGAACTTTTTATTTGCCCCTCCATCGGGTGATACGTGGTTTCCGGAGTACATTAATGAGCAGTGGAAGTGGATGGCTGAAGCACAAGAGAAGTCCCGAATGCCCGTTCCTGACACAACTCCCAATCTGTCTCTGACAGTAGCATCGATCTTGGCAAGAAAACGCAAGTCCACCTTGAAAACTTCGACCCCAGGTTCCTCATCGCGGGCGGAGAAGGGGAAGAAAGCAAAGGCCGATGAGCTTGGCCTCGTGATCGAAAAGTGCCTGAACTTCACACAGGTTGACCTAACCAAAATGAAGCGGACAGAAGTGGAAGCAATTGGCAAGGTACTCGACGACGCGTTCCAAAATGTTTACATACACAATAATAAGCCTTTGATAGTAGAAGACCCTGTCACGAAGAAGGATGTCGTGAAGCTCGTTCATTTTGATAGGCTGCACCGGGCCCCCCCTAGAGGATTAGTATACAGGGGCATCCAGAAAGAACGGCTTGAAGGAATTATCAACGTAGTTTGCGCTTCTTCGAAGGCCACGGCACCTGAGATTCACATTCGAGTCCTTCCACTGAAGAAGAAACCTGAAGGAAGTAAGGTGGAGTTTTTCGCGACCAAGCCGACGAAGGAGGACTGCCTGAGGGACTCGACACACTTTTACATTATCGGAGGTCAGCATACTGTGGCGGCGCACAAGGATTTGTCACACAAATTGCCAGCAACGTGGACGCTTGAAGAGATCTCCCACTTTTCTATCATCCCGGTTTGGACAAAACCGGACCCCAAAGACATGACCCTACTACAGCTCTCGCGCACTCTTAACCAAGATCTGACGGGTCTGCGGAAGGAGCAAAGTTTCACTGAGCAGCTGCAGACGTGCAGAGTGAAGTGGTTTGAGTTTGGAAAACCATCTTCCCAACTATATGGTCGTCCACAATCTCATGCATTCTCGGTAAGCATACATTCTCAACCTGAATAGATTTCATTTCCGTGGATGTGCTCTGTCCTCACAGCAACCAAACCAATCATCCGGAGATCTCCGGCTGCTTACACCCTGTTATTGTTCTAATTTCAGATGTTCCAACGGCAAGTGGTGCCAACGATTTTCACACACCTAGATAAAACAGACCCCAAAGACGCGAAGGTCCCACTTCTATTCGAGATGGATGATGCGCTGGTCCAGAAGTGGATCCCAATCGATAGGATGTTCATCGCTGGACTCTTACCAGACTCCAACGGGAAGACGGGGGACCCAGCTAAGCTGAAGCGGAAACCTCTGGTGCAGAACGACTTCAAGACTCTTTACAAAATGCGCTCTGAAGACCTAGACTACCTCACGGACTTAGTGCTCGAGATGAAGGTCTGTGTAAAGTCCTCCAAATCGGCAAACCAAGGTACTATGGAAGGGCAGGCGGAGACTCTCGAAAATGCGGCGAACAGGGAGAAGAAAATCCGTGCAATGAAGAATGAACTGATGCTTAAATACAAGTCGCACCCCCTTTCCTCGAAGTCTGCTGACTTCGTCCCATACACGAAGGAGCAGTGGGACACATTTGCCGAAGAGAGGAATATTGGAAGGGTCCAGCTCGAGTCTTGGGTGGACGCCGCTAATCACTCTGCCAAGGGTAAAGCTTGGCTTCAGGGTCGGCTGAAGGCGATTAACAAGGATACCGACCCCACTCCAGACTTCCTCGTGTCCATTTGGAGCCTATACATCATAGAATATGCTGCCGAGGCCACACCCACGGATGACACGTCCCTGTTCGACTCCAAATATACCTGCAGGGTTATGCCTGATAGAGGGGGCGAGATCGCCGAAGTACTTATCATGCCGGACATTCAGCAGTGGCGTAACGTCACTGACCCTCACTTTTACTTCTTTTTCATTTACCGCGTGAAAGATGACATATGCCGTGCATAGGTGCTGGATGTGTTTGACTTCAGAACCATTTTCGACCATCTCGAAGTGGACACGAAGGACGGGCGGACGAGGGTCAGATCACCGTCGGTTCTTATCACTGACGTCGTAGGATTTGTACATCACTCTTCGGCAGAGAGAGTCCAGAGGCAAGGTAAAATTGTGGGCAACGCATGTCGTCTACTACTTCCCCCACCCTGGTGATGGGTTTCCGGTTCCAGTAATTGGGGTCGAGGAGACAGTATACTGCATATTCCTGTATGAATACGATTCAAGCGAGACGCCTGCTCAGTCATTCAAGAGACTCTTCAAAGGCCACCCCGAAAGAATGCCGGCCTTCTTTTCAGCGGCTTAAGATAAGGAAACCATCCAGCGCTGGAAGCAAACCGGTGTCCCACAGCTGAGGATCTCAATCCTCGATTCGCTGTTCACGAGGTTCATCAGAGAGGGTATGGTGGTCGTCAATGTTCATGGAGGACCACATTTAACATACCTCGACTTGGTAAGTAGGAAATCCTTCCCGAGCAATCCAATGTCTAAGATTTCCGGTCCAGATACAGTTATATGAATTGCATGACGCCTTACTCAGGTATTTTTTTGTTTGCAGACTCACGACGCGCGGGTCCTCGAGATTGTGAACAGCGAAGATGCCAAAGTCAAGGCCGAATCCTGCGCAGAACAAATCTTCAAATTCCACTTGAATATCTTAGCCGACGTTATCGACGCCGATCCCGAGGAGGTAGTGGAGACTAACATCACTGGGTCGACCCCAGGCGCTGGGGTTCAAACACGGGCTATGTCGAGGATGAATTACATCGGCGAGGTATAACACCTACAGATACTACCTTACCCGGAGATCACCGGCTGTTCATTCGATTCGGATGCCCTCCATTCTTCAGGACTCTTCTTTATCATTGCCATGTTCAATTTTAGTTTGCCCGGTAGACAAGGACAACTTTGAACCGAAGATCTCCGGGTTTATGATACCATTAACTTTTGTATTGCGTCTTAATGTTTTCCACACTGACTTCGTCAATGTGACGCAGACGTCTAATGCCACGATGCTTGATGTTGATGTGCGGACTGAACCGAGTTCATCAGCGGTTCCCAATTTTAGACTCGAGTCCTTGGCTACAGCCGCGCGGATCATCGGTGCGGGCACCCCAATCGACCCCTTGCAAGTAAACGATGATGAACCACCTCCTCCTGTCAGGCGTGCCTCGTCTAGTTCGACAAGCGACTCTACTCTGGACGGTAGACGGCGTACCTCTCAAATGGAAACCACTTCGCATTCCGATAGGCAACGTTCTCCTCCGCCAGATCTGGACAATGACACAGCAATGTCCGATCGCCTGGAGTTCGACCACACCCACAGAGCACCCGGAGATCTCTCGCTGGACAACCCTTTGACGACGCGTCCTGAAGTGGAGGTTGTGTCCAAGACTGCCGAGGACCTGACTTTACGTGACACAGATCACACGATGGATGAGGCATCGGCGCAACAAACATTGCGTGAATTACATGTTATGAGCCCTCCGCGCAGCCCTCCGCGGAGCCACGGGCAGCCGGCTCTAAAAGAGAAGAAGAAGGCAATCGCCAAGAATCCTATGCGGAAAGTTCCTCCTCCTCCGCCTACAGTTTGGACAAGGGCCCAGAAAGATAAGGTGAACAGTTACTTTTCCATCAAACCTTCTTCATTGTTCTCAGGACAGTTCACTCTACGCAGACCGTGTTCTTACCACTCTATTCCTGGTATTCAGGTGTCGGCAGGATCAACACAGTGGAAGGATGTCGGTGACCGAAACCTCGCACAGACTGCTCAAGTCGTTGGTGTAGCTCAGACTTCTAGGGATACTACACCTACTGTCCCAGGTGCCTAATATGGACATTCATACTTACGTGCCATCATCTATATAGTGCTCATTCTTCCATCGAGCATTTCAAGATTGTGAGTGCGGAACACTTTTATATGTATCTTTGCAATTTCTCTAAGCTGTACAAGTTCCTCATCTCAGCCAACGTACTCGTATTTTGGGATCAGGTCCGAAGGAGTTTACGACGATCGTCCGAGAGCCTCCAATCGAGGATCAGGTAACACAACAACGGGTTTATCATGTCATGTTTGACTTAAATGGAGTTTTTGTGCACAGGGGGGAATTTGAACAGGGACAACCGAGAGACATCAAAGTAAGGCCTGGTTCCACTGAAATCCTGAACTTCGTGGGAGAGAAGGCTATTGTCTCATTCTGGAGCAGTGTAGTGGAAAAGAATATTGTGGATATTATTAAGGAGCTGCGCAAGAAAGGTGCTACCATTCCGGAAGGCGCCAGAATCCTAACGCAGGCCGATTGCACAAAAACATCATATATGCTTCCATCTCATCCAAAGAAGCCAATTTTCCTGAAGGACCTGACAAATTATAACAGCAAAGCGTCGCCCACGTCTCCTAAGGATGTCTTGCTTGTGGACGATACCCCACTAAAGAACGTCCTGAACGATCCCTTAAGCGCAGTTCATCCGCCATCATGGACTGGGAATTCGGGTGAAGCCTGGTTGACCATCATGTTTCTCCCATGGCTCTCCGGACTGCTAGCGTCAAATGAGGATGTTCCCGACTTTGTTAGCCAGAATCCATTGAAGTTTGCCAGTGATCCAGTAGACAAAAATTCCCCTCAGGCCCGCTCCGTGGTGAAGGGCATAATTTCGGCGCCTTAGAACAATGAAATATACTGGATAGTATTCACTCTATGCTTTGTAAATGTTATGTCAAGAATGTCTGTGGAATTTAGACCTTTCAATTTTGAAGACAAATGATGTTGTCAGTAACGTTATTTGTTGAGGTCCTTCTTTTGATTTGTTATTGTTGGTGTCTCGCCCCCAAACTTCACCCTTAATATTTGTGAACACTTTTCAGTATTCTCCGGACCATTTCGACTGCAGAATGTTGGTCTGGGAGGGGCACCCGGAGATCTCCGGTCCACGATGTCACTTGAATTCCTCCTACCATATTTTCTCTTCTTTTCAATGTTCAATTTCTAATTCTATGGTCGTGCCATATTTTTCGCAGGTCATAGTCATTTCTCTCCGTGGTCCTCTCTGCTTAGGCAAGGTCCTTGACTCGGCCAAGTCCCGATCCGCGCAGCTGCCTTCCTTTGATGACACGGCAGATGTTATTCGAATACTACTGCGGTATTTCAATGTCGGAATCTGGTCTCCTATGCGTCCAGATAGGCTCATGGAGGCGGCCCAAGTGTTATTGCCCCCAGACATCTTATCAGATATTCTTTTTTGCTATGCCAGCAAACAGACTCCAAGGCCTACCTATGTTAGGTTTCTCCACATCTTTAAGAAGGCCTCATTTAATCCTAGAACAAAGCATTATTTGTGGCCTAAATCTGTTGTTGTTGCAGATCTAGATCCATTCAAGAATCCTAGAAAGGCTATAGTCCATTATCTAACATATGGGAGACACCATACAGGACGGGTAGAGGGCATCTATAAAGCACTAAAATTAGAATAGTTGAATCGATTCTCCGTAGATTACACGTGCCTCTTATCAACGGCTATCCTTTATATATTGTATGACACTTTCTTATAATGAAACAGTTTAGTACTGGACTTTTACCAGGGTTGTCAGGACGCTCGACGTTGCTGACGTCCGGACGTCATGACGAAGGACGTCCTCGGGCCTATCAGGACGTCCGGTGACATAACGAGTTTTGTCAATTTACCCAGGGGTAAATAGCCGTCCGCAGCCTCGGCCAACCGCTCGGCTGTCAGATGCGACCACCCTCCGTCCGCCAGTCGCGACTGCCCGGTGGTCGGTTAGTGGCGTCCGCCCCGCCGTCCGCCCGCCACGATCGCTCGGTGGTCGGTCGGTGCCGACCGCTAGGCCATCCGAATTGCGGTCGGCGCTCGGTTGTCCGCCCAATTGTCCAAATGGCAATCAGGGGTTGGCCATCCCGCAGCCGTCCGCCCGGCCGTCCGAATGGCGGTCGGCGTTTTGGCCATCCGATCAGCCGTCCAAATGGCGGTCGGCCGTCAACCGTCCGCCTGATTGTCCGAATGGCGGTCGGCGCTCGGCCGTCCGCTGTGCGGACGGCCCTTGAACGTCTGCTGCGTGCTATATACCGTTGGAAGCGCATTTTTAAGACGCTTTGAATGATATATTACACGTTCAAAGACTCCCAAAACTGAGGGAGTTATGGCCAAAAAACCCGTGCGGACGGCTAGGGAGTCAACCACGCGGACGGGTGAGGGCCGACCGCCGTGCGGACGGCCCTTGGGCTTCCGCTGCGCGCTATGTACCGTTGGAAGCGCATTTTTAAGACGCTTTGAATGGTATATTACACGTTCAAAAACTCCCAAAACTGAGGGAGTTATGGCCAAAAAACCCGTGCGGACGGCTAGGGAGTCAGCCGCTCCGGCGGACGCCTAAGGCCGACCGCCGGGCGGACGGCCAGACAATGGATGGGTCGGACGGCCAAGAGTCGACCGAGCGGCGGTCAGCCAAAGAGTCCGGAGGGCGAACCCTCGTATAGTGACAAGTGGCAGTTCGTGAGGCGGACAACGGAGGGAAGCACCCAAATGCCAGAGACGGACGGCGGGGCGGACGGCCATTCTAATAGGCTTGTGGTTAGTAAAGGAGAAAAATGAATCTAGATTTCTTGTGTAGTCTATTTTAAGCGAAACTACTCTTCACAAGTTCTATTCTTGATATGTTTCCAAGTGCATAGGATATTTGAAATGGAATAATCATATATATTCGCATAATATCTTTGAGACATTCTTCTGACTAGTAATGCACGTGACTCTTTCTCCTTATTTAGAGTGCACAAGCAATGTCTATCTACCCAAAAAAATAATGTTCCAAACCGCTTCCGTGTTGCCAAAGAGTGGAGAGAAGTGGAGGAGAGGGAAGGAAGTTGCTGAAATTTGAGGCTTGGTGGCTTGGTGGCTGTCCGCCAAGCTCTAGGTGCGAACAGCATGGCGGTCGACCACCAAGTGCCGACCGACTGGCCTTGAGTCGATTGATCAAGGTCATTTTTTAAGATCTCCTAGTGGATGTTTTTTTCCACATTGCGGCCATGTCAATGTAAACAAAAAGTATACATTTTATGTTACTCGTTTCTAAATAAACTTGATTGCTTATTTTAAGTATAAGTGGATGTGTGGAATGAGAAATTTTTATACATTTCAACGTTTCCAACATAGAATTTGAGAGGAGTAATTATTTTGGCAAGGATGTATGTAGTAAATTTGGAACTTGGAGAGAGGTGCAAGTGTTAAATGATACTTTCCAAAATCATAATGTCCATAATGTTCTACAAACAATGTAATTACATTAGCAATGTCTTAAAATATTCCCAAACTCTACACAATTTTGGGGTGGCAATATTTGTGTTCCAAATAGAATTGGAAGTTGGGGGTTTGAACCAAGGTTGAACTTTCTAAACACACTTGGAATTTTAAAAAAAAAGCGTAGAAGTTAAAAGATGAAGTGTTGGACCGGTAGAATCTGA
Organism: Bryoerythrophyllum caledonicum; assembly: GCA_963971425.1. NCBI lineage: Eukaryota > Viridiplantae > Streptophyta > Bryopsida > Pottiales > Pottiaceae > Bryoerythrophyllum > Bryoerythrophyllum caledonicum. The sequence goes on from OZ020514.1 coordinate 27,248,518, forward strand.
CTTCTTTGTTCATATGAAAGTTTATATTTCTAATACACAATGCTCTTGACATTATAATTTATATTGCCAATTTCGAAATGGTATGGCATCTGAGAATCCGACAAAGAACCAATGACTTCTAAATGGATGAAGTACTCCATTGAAAGAGTTCATCCGCATTTAACGCATCCATTAGTTATCCAATGGACTGTTGCCATACCATCTTGGAATGAACATGTCAAAAATAAGAGCGTGAAAGCCCTCAAAAGCACTTATGATAGAGATCTCAAAACTTAGAAATAGACTACAAGGTTGAGCTCATAAGCTTAAATCATTGCATATGGACGACTTTTTTATTCTTAGAATGCCATAATAGAATTAATAGTCTTGCATTTTATTAAAATGTACGGGTATAGTCGTAGTGGCAAAAGGTAATGGCTAGATCTTCCATAGTTAGGTATGGCAATGGCATGTATTCCAAAATTTACATATTAAGCAAGATATATTTCGAGAACCAACCACCATCAAAATTTGTATATATTCATGCTTGAATTGCATATCGATAAACATGTAGTATGGAATATCACTCTTGCACCTATTATGCTACTACTATTGATTTAAATAGATTATGCGTTCAAGGAAAAAACAATGATTATTTAGAATAATTATTTTTATTGTTTTCCTCAGAAAGACCACAATAATAGTTATTGTTGGAAAAACTATTGGCAACATCTGTAACAAGAATCTAAACTCATCTTACTCTTGCATCATATAAGTTTAACCCCCGCAAGCCGAAGTGTACTTTACAAGGTTTATTATGTTTACCTTCACTGCGATCATCTTTCAATTGAAGTGGTTGAATTTCCAAAATTTTGACCACATCATCTCATATACGTTGGAAAAACTTTCCTATCGATACATTATCATTAAGTTTTTTTTGCAAGGTGAACCCCTAAATTCTGAGTATTTGTCATTAAAATGCACGTTTACTTTAGAATGTACATTTACTTTGTGCAAAAAGAAATGAGGGGAAAAAAAGCTTGAAGCTCTACTTTAACCCTCACATTTAGAATAACATGCTTTCAAAATTTCATGAAAGTTGATGGTATGGATTGAGAGATTATATATTTTGAAGCAAAAAACAAGGTTCTTTTTCACTTCCATGTATTTTAAGGATCATCTCCTTTTGAATTCTTGTGATGTAAATTTCATGCTTTAGATTAGAATCAAATTTTGTGCAAAAATTTGATATACAATGTTAGGTCCTTGCAAGAAAAATCAAAGTGAAATATGAAGGGTGCAAAATATTCAAAAACATTGTGGAAGGGATTGGGGTTCAAATACTATTATGATATATATATTTATTTATTTTTGTGGTGTACCTAATTTGCCATAAACTGAGAATCCCAACAGTAAAAAGGATGACATATAACGCATCATATAGTAAAATAAAACCGTTGAGCCGAACCATTAAAAATAGCTCTTTTCAAAATTTTAAGTGTAGAAAGGGTTGTGTATATATTCAAAAATTAGTAATTAGTGTTAAAAGTTCATATCAATTGGTTAAAATAGCTAAAATACATATTAAGCCAAGAGTTCATTAAAATTTAGTTAAGATTTGAAGAGGTGCATCCATTTAATGAACGGTTGTAGAAGTTAAAGTACTTATAATACACACCTCTTTTCAAGAGGTGTCTTCCCTAAAATTTAGATTATACATAGCATTGGAAAGACAATAATTCCACCACTACCATGTTAAAGATTAGAGTGTGTCCTACCTTTGGAAGCTAGTTTTTTTGTGAAACTCTTGAGTTTGTGAGAGTAATTGTTGCTATATGTATTGGATTTATGATTGATATATGTGATTATTCATTGTGTAATTATTGTCTTGATTTTGTGAATTGAGTCATTTGTAACACATTGAATATTAGTACTTCATTATAAATTAGAGAATTACTCTAATTTGTCTAACTAATACAATTTTGTGTGTATGAAGATTAATTATAAACATTGTGATGAGATGTGAGTGTGATTGAATTAAATTAATGTAAAACTTGAGTGCAAGTAAGAGTATGATTTGATTGAAGCTTTAAGTGGCATTGTAGATGTTTAAGGAGTAATTTCATGAATGAGATTTTCATGTGTTTGTGTTAATGTGTAATCAATGACCTAATGCAATACTTCCAGGAATGCATGGGCACTTGCCACTTTATAAAGATTTAAGTTTGAGTGTTGAAAATTAAAAATACATAAGAGTAAGAGTAATTTTTAATACTAATGATAAAAAAAATTATCAAGAGAGATGCATTCCTTGATGCATAGCATGGTAAGAGTGTTATGTGCATGTAATAAGTTGAATTAAGTCTAACCTAGAAAGGAGAGACTCCTTAAGGTAGATTAATCGCATTTGTGTTTTATGACAATTGTAAAGACAAATGAATTTACAATTTCCATTACACTCAATTCCTCAAGGTGGATTAATCGCATTTCGTTTTGATTTCTAAGAAGAACATAATTAATGATTTGTATTGAAATTCAATGGAATCTTCCATCGGTCTATCTAGGCATGGATTAAGAGTCTTCACAGTTGACCACATGCAGAATTGATAAAGGAATAATGTTCCTTCTAGGCACTTAGTCCTTGGGTTTAATGAATACTTTGTTCCTTTAGAGGGATGCATAACAACCTTAAATTCTTAAGAATTTGGGTTAAACTTAAGTTTTGTTGATGGAAGAGAGTATTTGTATAGAAATTAGAATTAAATTAAAATACAATAGACGCTAGACCATCCGAGAAATGAGTTTAGAATCAAAAGGAGAATATGTGTGAGTCTTGGTGTTTTGTGAGTTGACCGGTTATAAACCTTACAAAAATCTAAACCCAAAGATGTAAAAATGTCCAAAAATATTAGTGGTTCTCTTTATACTAACCAGAAATGTGTGAACATTTTTTACTTTGCTTGAAAATTAGATCTTTCATTGAAGGCATGAAATATTTATTGACGTTTTTAAGAAACCTAGGTACGATCTAGTAATACAAAGACTCTTAAAATTGATGGAAGCTTCTAGCAAAATGTTTGGAGTTGCGCGGAGTCAAAGTATGTGTGTTTAGAATAGCATTGCTTTTTCTTTAGGAATCCAAGTGGGACAATATTAATGTTTCCACTAGGCTTGCATTATGGAAATCTCTGTTTAACATTCCGCAATATTCCGATTAAAATCACAATCATAGGAACGTGCACCAAGTGAAAAGTTTCTCCCCGGGGGTGATTTGTTCCTTCAAGGATTAGATCAAGGTCTTGCATGATCAATACATCTCAATAAAAGAAAGATCCATTAGTCGAAGGAATTTTTTTGAACCATTACAAATTTGTCTTCGTCATTCACATGGGATTCCATAATTTTAATGCTTTACGCTCCGGACATTATGCTGCCAACTCCAGAATGGTGTGGCAACTGACAATCCGACAAAGGACAAAGTACTTATGAACGGATGAAGTATTCCGCCAGAAATGTTCATCCACTCATAACTCATGCAATTTTCATCCGATGAGCAATTGCCACACCAACTTAGAATCAGCAGGTCATAGAGAAGAGTGTGATGTGCAAAAAACCGGCGGGCCATCCGCCGATCGGACGGCCACTCCGACGGCCGGTGAGCCATCCGCCGATCTGACGGCCACTCCGACGGCCGGTGGGCCGTCCGCCGATCTGACGGCCACTCCGACGGCCGGTGGGCGTCCGCCGATCGGACGGCCACTCCGACGGCCGGTGAGCCGTTCGCCCGATCGGATCTCTGGCCGCCGATCTGGCCGCGTCCGATCCGATTGACGGCTGCGATCTGGCCGCGTGGCACTTCGTTGAATCCGACGGTCCAAAAAACTTACCAGGACCTTCCGTAAATGCATTTTACCCCCCCTGGACGCTGCGTCCGATGTGACGTCAGGACGTCCTCGTCTTAGGACGTCTTAGGACGCTCTCACACCCCCAAGGACATCGGATTGGTAACCCTGACTCTTACTCTGATTTCATCCGGAGATATCCGGTTGCATGTTCTATCAATTGCGAGTAATTTCTGTCCGCATCTCTGTCCCATTTTCCCCTACCACATGTTTCCCAACCACACATTTGTGATGTACAATATGTCCATCAATTTTTGTTTTCAGGACTCGGTTCTTCTTCTGGTTTCCACTTTGATATTCACCCGGAGATATCCGGCTGCATGTTCTGGACTTACGTATTGTCTAAATTCAAATTTAGTCCCTCTAGCCATTTCTTCCTTCATAAGTGTCATTGGTGATGCATTTAATGCTTGAAAAGTACTCTAAACTCCTCGGCTTTTATGCTTCACTATCTTTTATGAGGCACATCTCCGGATCTTTCTTTTAGTTCTTAGTCTAGAATTCACCTCATAGTCCAGAAATAGTTGAATTGGGCATTAATATATTTTTTATATGATCTGGGAAGCTGACATGTTTATACGGTTGTATCTCTAATTCATTTCTGTTCATAGGCATAACTATGGTTTGATACAATGGACTTATCCAAGGGACCCGAGGTTGTTCCAATGTCCGTGTGCCTGGATAGCTTGAAGGTCGATGAATTACAAGTATTTACTTACATTAACCGCTCCAAGATGTCTGATTTTGCATCCCACCCAACCATTTATCTACTGGCTAAAAATAGCCAAAAAGCAAAATTAAATGGAGGGTTGCGATAGGTCTTAAGGAAATTGAAGTGAGTTTAGGATTCAGTTTTGCCACGTCGCCCTCCATTTGGCACGTCTCCTCGCGAAGACGCGACAGTGTGAACTTCACCAAAACCCTTCTATTGCCTGACCGTTGATCTGACCTATATAGGAGTCTACAATACCATCGCAAGACTGCGCACTCACGTAGGATAGTGTTCGCCCCACTCCGCGAGGACAAGTCTATTAGTTTTTGCCATATATTATTTTCCACTTCCTGCTCTACTGCGTACTCTGTCGCCAGCTATCGAATTTGTGAAGACGTGAGCGATTTGCACACTTAGTTTCATTAGTTCCTTGTACTCTCCACTTAGTTTGTGTAATTTTCATGGCTTAGTGGGCCGTGGAGTCGTGGACTACGCAACTCAAGACCCAGGTGATAGAAATGGCAACGTCATAGAAAGACGATGTAACCAGCAACGCATCAGGGTGCATTTTAGGGTTTCTATGCACGTTGCGTGCTTCTCGTCTTCTACGTTTTTGGTGACTAAAATTTTGCGGTTCTTATTGTTTGATTCACACTTTGTGTTGTTTGAAGTTCTGACTCAATTGCAAAATAGACCTTGCTCGTGTGATTTGTGCAAGGCATTGAGGAAGATGGCCAAACCAGTTGTTTTGCAGAGGGTACGCCGGACAACGGTTCTCGAATCTTATTTCCTCAGCAGCCGCAACTCGCATGATCAAGGCGCAATTGAACTACCGGAGTCTATTTCAAAACGCCGAAGGTTGGAGTTCTCAGACTCCGGTGTTGGCCCAGGCGCAGAGAGTTCGGCTACTAGCAAGTCACCCACTCCGGTACGCTCTAATTTTGTTGTGCACTTGATCTGCCCAACCGGGTTACCAGAACTGTCGGTAGTTTTGGCAACAGATGAAGACGAAGACTTCGTGGAGGTCGTCAACATTGACAACGTTGGGGCTACAGATAAGAAAGCCAAGCAAAAAAGTTACGAGGTGTCCCAAAAATGTCAAGATACTTGAGCAATTTAACATCCTTGGACAGATATGATTCGCGGCTCACGTGATACCACGGTCCGTCGGGTTCAGTGCCGGATCTACACCCAAGTTAACGGGAGAGAAGTCACCATGGGTCAAAGACTGATACGCTCGAGAAGCATGCGGAGAAATGAATAGCAGAGAAGGACCTGCCGAGCTTGGGAGTCAAGAAGGGAGAAGCATATGTGAACAAGAGCTGCCGCCATTTGAAGGCCGTTGCAATCTACAATTCGCAGATGCTAAACCGCCCAAGCATTGTTCAGCAAGTGAACGTCGAGAAGAAGGGGGAGAAGGCGCGCAAGATACAACAATTTGCGACTATTTTGCACCTTCTGCAGCAAGGTCGTCCCATGGTGGAGTACGAAAGTATACATGAGCTGTTCTCGTACTTGAAGATACCACATCTCAGCCGCAAGCACTGGAGTGATAGTGCTGGCTGGAATATGGCCGATTATCTCCATAATGAGATAGCTGCGAGGACCAAGGAGAACATAGTTGCATGCAGCTACTTTGCCATTACATGTGATGAAGTTACTATTGTTGATAACATGTCATGGATCTCTATACATGCTTACGTTGTAAAGGATTTTGCGAGGGTGCCCATGCTGTTGTCGTTGGAGAAACTTATAGACGGGCCAAAGGCATCAAAGTTGTCCATTTGCATACTTGATGCCATTTTGGGTTAAGGAGGCACTCTCGGGAGGACATCCGGTCAAAGTGGGTGTCTTTCGGAGCAGACGGTGCTGTGGTATTTCAAGTGCGTTTTGTTTCAGGTCATCTATTCAGTGTTCCGGTGCTTTGTTGTCTGAACTGGTCAAATATGGTTTCTACTAATGCCTGCCTTGTTGTGAGCAGGGATCAAAAGGGGGAGTTACAAAGATTATGCAAGATCAAATTGCACCTCACATGCTGGGCGTTCACTATTTCAGCCACAGAACCAATTTAGCTGTGAAAACACTATTGCACCTACCTGTGATTTCGAAGATTGAGACTTTGCTGCAAACGTTGTTTGCATACTTTTCTACCAGTCCAAAGGAGCACCTCGAATTCACAAAGCTTGCTGAGTTTATGCATACCAAGGGTTCAAAGATAGTCATGCATGTACGTGCACCAATTTTTTTCATGCATGGCACACATACAAACCTATTTGCATGTTCTTTTAATTGTGAACTTGGAAGTCTGTATCATGTCCCATGGTGTGTATTATGTCTGGATGTAAGTTAAAATGCGTTGATTGAGTATGTTGTCTCCCCTCAAGAAGGTGATGGGTGAGTATAAAACGTTATTTGCAAAGATGGCGACAAAGATGGCAAGGCTGCTTCGCAGAAAATCGCTAGGAAGAATTTCGACCTTCTTTGTGATATATCATTTCCTTGTGCATTGTCGTGCTTTTTGCCACTCCTCGAAACTGTGCATGACTTGATTAAGTTTTCTCAGCAACGTGATGTCTTTTTTTGTGATTATGTTGCTGTTGTCCAGGTTTGCCAGTCACAGTTCTATGAACTGTATTGCAATCCCTCTACATGCTACATATCTGATTCTTTTTGTGAGTTCCTCGAGTTTATAGGAGGGCGTCACCTGAGCATGTCTTGGACGTGGACGGTGCCTAGCTTGGATCTAAACTCATCTGAAGTCAAGCATGCACAGTTTACATGTGGACAGCTGAAGTTTGACGTTGTGACTGGTAACGAGTTCGGGAAAGCAGAACAAGTGATACGCGATAATTTTGCTGAAGTGATCACCTACATATAGTCACTCTGTACTGGTAAGTTCCTTTTCATCAAACTTGAACTTCAATGTGCGGTTTTCTGATACGTAGTTCTAAAAATTGTCTGGCGGAATGCAGAGGCGGCCCAAACTTTAATCACTGAGCTCAGTAATAGGTTTCCTGCTTCAAACCTGATGGATTCCCTCGGGATTATGTACCTGCAGTACTGGTTGCAGCCAAATGCCGAGACCTTCTTTGAGCTACACTACACGGTTATCAAGGACCACTTCTGTCGTGAACAACAGACACTAGGTGGAGTAGTAACGCCGGCGCTGCTCAGTGATGACAAGTTAAATCATCAATGCAACACTTGGAAGTCCACCATGAAGGCGAACTCCGCAGATTGCATGGTGAAACCATTTTCTCTCAATCCACTCACAAGATTGTGGAGGTGCATTGCTTGTTCTGCGTGGTTGCGTGCATCAATGTCCGCATGGATAAAACTTGCTGAGATAGCGGCCGTTCAAGTGTTGGGATCCGTTGAAGACGAACGCACTTTTTCCTCCGTCGCCTTCGCAAAGGGGAAGCTGCGAAATCGCCTTGACAACCACCTGGAATGTGCCGTCGGCCTATACTCCCAAAAATACTATACACTCAAAGACTTTCCCTTTAAGAAGGCTTATTAAGCCTGGAGGTAAGACAAGAATCGGAAAACCGAGTCCTAACTCCATGATCAGTCCTACACTGCTCCATGATGAAGATAATGGCCGAGTTCACGACCTCTAGCGTCATTGTTTGTGTGTGAGTTGTGTTTTGTTGGTTGCCTTACTATTGTATTTGTTATTGTTTTAGGTTGCAATCCATACTCGACGAACCCTTGATGTTTCACTTGAAAAAATTTCTTGCATCTTGCATGTATAATCATGCATTTTTAGATAGTAGAGTTCTATTCAGTATCCCCGAGGTCCGTGAACGAGGACAACCAATCTGAGTGCATTATTGTGACAATTCCCAGAGTCACATACCATGTCTTACGTGATCCCAGGTGATTAACACCCCCTTCTATGTTTCATTTTAATTTTTGGTGACTTCCAATTTGTTTTTGGTGAATCCTTGCAATGATAGCTTTAGATTTTGTGCATTGAAAACCTAGGCTCTAGCTTCATTATGAGATTTTCCTCCTTGATCTTCTTCATTTTTTGTGATTAATGATTTAGCTTGCACAACCTCGCCATGGTGGCTTCCATAACTCATCTTCAGGTTGGTAGCAATCTGCAGAGCTCCTCTCCATTTGTGTGTTCTCGTCCTGCACCGAGCTATAAGGAGGTCAGTGTTCACTAACGTAGCAGTTGGGCAGCTTGGACAAAGGCTTTGTTGAATGGCGATCCCCTTCTCTCACACGATCTACAACGCCATAACAAGTCCTGAAAACATAGGCACGCACTATTTCCACCTGATAGTTGACGATACCTTAGACCGCAACACACTAGTGAGGTTTACTCAACTGCCACCTCTGCTATGTTTGGAATTTATTATAGCGATTGTTTATTGTTCAATTCAATGTAGTTCTGTTGTTAACGTTGCATGGGAATTTGACTCTTTGCTACTCGTAACGCCGTTAAGCAGGTGCTTCCTCGACGTTTTGTGAAGGATCACATCTCTAAGCTGCAGCAAACGGCCACTGTGCAACGATATGGGGATCCTTGTAGGTGGCATGTCCAGTTCCGCAAGGCTCTATATGGTCACAGTCGACAAGTTCTAAGCACGGCCGGCAGTTGGCACGACTTTCTGATGGACATGCTAGTTTACAACGGCGATTTCTTATTCTTTGACTTGGTCCAGAGCGATGTTCTAATGGTCTTCATCTATCCGAGAGACGAAGAAGACACCCTCGAGGGCTGGAGCTCATCTGATGAGAGCCACGGCTCAACTCCCACTCCACCTGGGTGGGACTCTGCGGACAAAGAAGACGAGGAGTCTCACGAAGTTCATGATCTGCTCGAGGCAGAAGGTCCACCGGCGTTCACCAAGATACTGCAGGAATCCCATGCCCTCTATACAAGTTTGCAAAGTTAGTAAGCCCTGAAGGCTGAGTCCCTGACCTTGATTATATTTATGTTATGTGCCAACATGCAATCAGTTTTAGCGTGCAATCTAGTTGGAGACTTCAGATCACTCCCTTTTTTTGTAGAATATTCTGAAGTGGTTTTTGGATCAGCATGGGCTGGAGAACTTCTCATCAAAGTTGTTCAACCTAGTAGGACCTCAGATGACTGTTTCGGTGAAGTGGGTAGTGTATGGCGTGAATGGAGCACAAGTCAGCTGCAACCTCTTCTCCGGCTAGCCGAGGTTTGTTCAGGAGAACGGCCTGAAGACTGGAGATATTGTGAAGTTCACAATGACCGCACCTGATACCTTTGTTGTAACTGTGTAGTTGTGAAGGCTTCACCAAAAACTTCTCTCTATTTCTTTGTATATATATATTTTATTTTTATTTTTATTTATTTTTAAAAATCTTTCTCTGTATATTTCGCCACACTCTCTCTGAACTCTATACCACCAGACTCATTATCGCCATTTTGATAAAACGTTGCCTGGATAGATGCCATTTTGGAAAAAAAAACAGATGCATGTGTAGCCAGGACCACTGAAAACTTTCTTTGACTATTTGTCATTTCTAGCTACCACTTGCACTAGGCCTGGTGCCAGACTGCTACAGAGCTAGGTGGTACAATCGACAGTTAAAATAAGTTTGTCCTCACAAATTTCACCACATTACCTCCCATGCAAACCTAAATGTAGCCACACTGTCGACACTCCATAATTCCTAAAAAAATGGCTGATCCCACCTACCTAAAGTCACAGTGGATTCTCCACAGTTTTGCCGTGATTGCTAAAGCAATTGTCTTGGACATGGCTGCAATTGTAGAGTACACATAATCAAACAGTCACCTTATACTACCCAAGGTCGACTCCGAAGTATCCTTCACCAAACTGTAAGTGTAAAATATATTTTTTGTCTTATACCTTCTTGTACAATTTGTATTGCGCTTACCACTATGTATAATGTTGGTACATCATATACGATTTTTTCAGTTTCATTATGGCTTTGGCAGAAATTGATGGAGGAGGTTTTGTTTTGCAATGGAGAGTGGTGCATGGAGCTGAACGTTGGTGCTTGTTCTGCTCACATGAACTGAATTTTTTTGCAGGAATGCAGTGATGCATGCAATTGTTTGCTCTCATGTGAAAATCGAGTGGTCCAAAGTGGATCACGTATCCCCATACAAGTGTATTGGTCTAGAGACAAGGGATGGGGACTAAGATCTAAGAAATGTATCTCGAAGGGGACTTTTGTGTTTGAGTATGTGGAGGAGACTGTGATAGATGCACAGTTGCAGCATCGGAGGGCCTTAGGAAGACTAGGGAAGTTAGAGGCATACACTATGTTGCTCAATGCCACTTGGAAACCGGAGGAGGACTATCCGAACAATGTTGGATTTTGCATTGACGCCACAAATTTCTCCAATGTTACAAGTTTTTTGAATCATAGGTATTTCCTTCCAACATCAAAATGTATGAAGACAATGTTACTTTGAGATTTCTTTGGAAAAGTGTGATTTATATTAATAAAAAATGTATGTGTGCATGTATTTTCTACGGATGTGAAGATGCAAACCTAATAGATGTTCGAGTGATGATTGACAACAGTGACATACGATTATTCCACGTAGCCTTTTTTGCACGAGTCAATATTCCGGCTTGGAAGGAATTGACCAGGGATTATGGTTGTTGCTTTGATAGATTACAAGTTAACCAGATAGATGCAATATTTCCTTTCCATTGTCAATGTGGTAGCACTCGCTATTGGGACAATAAAATTGACGATTCAGCCATTCAACTCACAATTGACATTTTTTGATCTTGAGTGAAATGATTCTACATGTTTTGTTTTCTACAAATAGAATCATTTCAACCGGAACTCTAAAACATTGAACAACTTCCATAATTATATCACATTCTTATTATGTTATTGTTATGTTGTTTTAATTCAAAATGAAGGTATTATATGTATGACACTTGAATTTGGTAAAGTGCTTGTACGAAATCATAAAAAATATATAGAAGGTAGGATATTTCTAAACTAATAAATATACTTAAACCGGGATACTCATAAACCATCCATGTTTCATGACCTTTAGGATGACCACCAAATACAAATTAAAAAATGAAATAATTAGCAAATAAACATGTGCAAAAAAAATACTTAAGTGTTATAGTTCTAAACCATCAATACATCATGACTGTTGTGGTGACCGCCAACTGCAAAGAAAAGAAACCAATTAGCATACAAACATGCGTTAAAGATGTGCACACAAAATTTGGTGATGATTATATCTAATCTTTTTTATAATATAGAATTTAGTACCTCTAAGGATTTGAGTTTCTTTAGATGTACTAACCTAGCAACAATTAATCAAAACACTCCCAATAGTTTGAGTATGGTTGTTGACATACTCTTTAGTCATTAGCAAAACCCATAAAATGCTCACCGTCAACCCGGTCCAATTGCAAGAGAAACTATAATATCATAGAAGAAACAACAAGATTTGTGTACAATCATCGCAATTAATACAAACTAGCTAGTACAACTAGTACACACTAGTACTATCTGGTACAAATAAAAAATACTAAAAATAAATGTCCAAGTGTAAATATAATACGCAATTGTTTCCAACATGTACAATCACAATACACTAAGTACAAATTGGTACAAACGGTACAAATAATAAAGTTGATGCCTAGTACAAACATATCATCATTCCTCAAAGACAAGTAGAACCTTTAAAATTAGTACAAACAAAACCAAAAGAAATTGACTAGAAGTACGAATTCTAAAACACCAAAATTTGCATACTTTGTACTTCGTTTTCACAGTAGATTTGTAACAAACTAGTTCAAACAATACAAATAGTACACTTGACTTAGAAAACAAACAGATGATCACCCCACTTTGTACCTTACATTTGTTTTTACACAGTAGAAACTCTTCTAACAAATACTCCAAACAACATTCATACTTTCATAAGTACAAATCAATTTTCCAAACTACGAATCACATAAATTTGGGTACAAAATGCAATTACAAACAAACTTATACAAAGTAGAGAAACTTACCACAAAACTATTTTCTAGTTCATACAATCTCCAAGTGATAGAATATTTAGTTGTACTCCTGCCATAGAACACGTAATAAATATTCTAGACACAACAATAATCTGTGTACAAACTAGAAAAAATAGTGGTAATGAAATTAAATTATTTGTAACAACTGACCACCTTTCCAAAAAATTGTGATAGTATTTCTCTCCAAATCAACCTTGTTGCTAAGTTAAACATTTCAATACTAAATGGCTTATAAATCTTTTCCCAAAACTATTAGGTTCTTCACTCTACTAAATTAAAGAAAAACGGCAAGAAACCCAAAAAGAAAGGAAGAATGCAGATAGATCTTACCCTTTTCTACAGTGTGCATTGAAATTTACTTAAAAGGCACTAATGTTGCTCCCATCTTGAAATCTATATGTAAAATCCATTGTAAGATAGAGCACATACAAGCTACATATTGATTATACAAAATTTGAAGTTCAAAATGGTACATATTGTATAGTATTTGTACCAACCATAAGTCCTTTGTGCAATGAAATTGGAAAAAATTGCAAAGACAAACCTTCACGTCCTCTGATTAGCTGATTCACATGTGGTGGTAGGAGATTGATGAAGGATTTCTGCATCTTCTTACACAATGTGTCCAAACAATGCCTCACTGCTTCTAATGGCTCGACTAAGGGAGCTGTCTATAGTATTACAAAGTCCTAGATAGAAGGCACTATTGCCACACTGAGATTCACGGGTTTCAAAAACATACCCATCAGTTGTTGTATTCGCAGATACAAGACGAGCCATGCACAATGGGAAGTAAGAAGTGATGACTTTCTATACAAGTCAAGAGTTTTTGAATGGAAGGTAAGACATTGCTACAGATAGAAATTCAGCAGTTGGAAAAAAAAAGTAGAAAGTGATGAGTTTCTAAATAAGTCTAGAGTTTTGAAATGGAAGGTAAGACATTGCGAAAGAACGCAAACTGGAAAAAAAATCACACGCATTGCAAGAAAAGAAGAAAAATAATCTCCTTACATTTCTTACAGGTATCTCAACAATGACCAAGGTCCGAAAGTAGTGACTGACAAACAAGGCATCTGGGTTCTTTCGAAAAGCTTATCCAGCAGGGATTGTGATACCCCCTTATATCCCTTTGATACACTCATGATACCCCACAAAACCCCCTATATCCTGTAATATACTACCATGATACCGTATAATATACCTTTGTCATAGCCATGACATACACATGTACTACGTGGTGACAGAGTCCGCGTCACATCTCGTTGCACGATACCTCGAGGTGCAAAGGTATATAGTTTATAAAGTCAAGGTATTAAGGTCAAAGTATATAAATTCTTAATAACATATATGAGCATGCTATATATAAATAAAAGAATCAAATCTTCCAAACATATAGAAACTTGTTAGTGAAAGTACGAAAGTAAAAGAATTAAATCATACAAATGCATGGAAACTTGTTAGTAAAAGTACCAAAGTAAAAGAATCAAATTTTTCAAATATATGGATAAAATTTACCTCACAAAAAGTAAGAGTTTATTAGTATCTTATATCAATACAATGGGAACATAGATGGAACAACATTGCGAAGTGAAGAATCAAGGTACAAAGGGCTAAGACTTTCTATGTCCTTATAAATGTTATTAATATAACAAGGTGAAGTAGAGAAAAGGATAAAAAGTGAGCTTGGAAAATCCACTAATATGGGATAAATATTTTTTATGTTTCAATTGTTAAATATATATATGTATAGACCTTTACATACATTACAAATAATGTAAGGAATTTTAGTGTATTCTTTATACTCATATTTTAATTAAGTAAATATTATTGCTTAATAAATAAAATAAAAATTGACCTTAGATTTAATTCTTTTAATATGATGTTTGGACTATTAAGTTTCTTTTCTTTGAGAAGAATCAATTACTTTATTCTGATAATTTTTCTTTAGCACTTTCTTGTGTCATGCTAAGTTATGTTACAATTATAGATACAATTACAAGGACAAGCATGGTTGAGTGAAGTTGCCATATCCCGTTGGAAATAATAAGATTCCAATGTAAGTAAAAAATCAAATAAAAAGCTTCATAATTTTCACACGTTGTAAAATATTTTAGTGTATACAATGTGTTTGGAATTTCAAAAATGAAAATGATGATGGAACAATAGTGTACAAAGTCAAGAAACAAAGTACAAAGTGCTAAAACATTCTTTATGTACTACTTAATATATTTTCAAAGCTCTACATAATTTTAATTATTCTAATGTATTTTTTTTAATAGATGTGCTCACATAAATATAAAAGAAAAAAATAACAGTTTATTTTTTATATGACAAAGTGAAGTAGAGAAAAGGATATAAAGAATAATATGGGTTACAACATTTTTTATGTACTGTTAAATATATCTATACTCACAAAAATAAAATTGCGTAATGAAATAGAGAAAATATCAAAAGGCTTCATTGTAGCAAGTCACCAAAATCCCATGATATGAGAAGCGTGGTATGACGGGATAAGTACGAGTCGAAGACCGGATGAGATGGGGAGTCGAAGACCGGATGAGATGGATAGTCGAAAGCCTGGCACAAGCGCCACGACGGGCTGCCACAATAACTTCCAAGTCCACCTTGATCTAGGTTACGAAGCCGACTTGACCAAGTCATCCAAAGGCTCCCTTGGTAATTTGAAAGCATTTGGTATTGTCCTCTCCTATATGAGACCCCATTTCCAAACTCATAGTTGATATGGAATAATGGTAACTGTCCAAACTTACCATATTCTGAATGGTACAAACCGTATTAGTTGTACAAGTCATATTGTCAATATAAAAGTGGTACAAACTATATACTGAAATTCGTGCTATACGGTACAACCAATACTTGAAGCAATACATGCTAAGTTAAACAATGTAGTAAAGAAAATGTTCATGAATCATAAAACATTGTGTCATCCTAATTTTCATGCTCTCTTAATCTGTCTAATCCAGTCCAAATGGTAGCAACGCTATTTTGACTCTAGTTGTATGTAACTTCTCCACCTTTGCGTCTATCAAATTTTGGAATCATAGCAAATTTATAATGCACAATAAGATGGGCATGAATATGCGCAGGTTGAGAATTGCTGAGATATACATAGCCATTGTTCCACATTTGGTAGTAAGTACCTCGTACAACAAAATCTCCAACTTCATAATTTAGGCCCCATGGGCATGTGAATGCCGAAGTGACTTGGTGCGTTGGCAAGGAGCATTGGAGAATATAAAATTCAACTCCTTCGGCATTTCCTTTCATAGTAGGGACAGCGAAGTTGTCACCTGAGTGAATGAGGTCAACAATTTCTTCACCCTTCAGAACCTCCTCTTCAAAGATATCTTCTGCTTGATCCAAGCAATCAAGCATAAGCTCTCGTACTTCACTAAGGTTATATGGTTTCAATTTCACCAAGTCCCAACCCTCTACATGAGATTTGTTAATACAGTTCGTGCAATCAACGTCAAAGCAATATGCACAAAAGTATGATAATTTTTTTAACAAACAACTAGGTTGTATCAGCAACAAAAAAATGGGTACAGTGAATGAAGAACCTGAGAGTTTTTTACTGTCTCGCAGCCCAAACTGTGTTCCCTCATGCAATCTTTGGGAATTTCCCAGAAATGCCTACACACTTCTTTGATCCCTATCTTCTCGAAATTCAGATCCACTTGTCCGCTCATTGTTTCATTGAGAAAACAAACTACGTAGTGCGCATTCTGCATCCTTCTCCATGTATCATGTAGTTGAGGTTGCCGTAAAGCACGCTTGACAATAGCACCTGCACCATCCTACTCTCCCTTTCCATGGCCGGTGCCAAAAAAATTTCAATTCATGGTGCAACCATTAGTGAGGCCAGAATACCTTGCAACAAAGTATAAGGCAAAGCACCTTTGAATTGGCTTGTTCATCTCTCGAACCATACAACATGGTGTTTGGGGCAAATCCCTGCTAAATACAAAAAAAGATTAATGACCACAACATATAAAATAGTTGTTTAATTCACTACATAGCGAACAATTTGTGTGTTTTTAAAGAGTTAGGTACAATCTTGTCTATATAATACATTTCAATACATGTGGTACAGTTAAGTACAAACTGTTCATTCATTTGTACATATAACACTATATACTTCACTGAAATGAAAGAAAGAATATAGTTAACATACCTTGCGGCTATAGCCATTGCCAGTGTTGCATCAAACAATGCTGAACAAAGAGAGAATCATGCTTCTCATCATCTGATATATAAAAATGAGAATCCTTTACAGTTTCTCCATTTCTATTTATTATGTAAGTAATATGCACTAGAATAGTAATTTGAGTTGAACACCAATACATTTTTTGTATTTGGTTTTGAATCTCAAAAGTGTAGTTCTCGGCATACTCAATATGTGATAAAATCATGCCTTCACCCATGCATTGCATTGACCGCTTGCAATGGTCATCTTGCCACCTTGCAATGAACTTATGCCTGACGAATTCGAATAATTTGGACTTCAAGTATTCAAAAAACACTATGGTAGAAGTCTCCTTGTATGCTTCTACAATCCGCTTCTGTGGCTTTCCTTCTTGAGTGAGTCCAATAACTTCATTCTCAAAACACTTCCATGTAACAAGTGTTGATGTGGAAGATTCTTCAGGACAAATTGCCAACTTCATAATACCGCTATCTATGCATGTACCCATAACACATGATAGTGCATGCCACTCCGCATTCTCCAATTTTGAACAAACAATTTCTTGCCAAACCGATGTTGTTCCACCATATGTCTTCAAATGGGCTTGACAATTTTTCCCTTCTATCTGAGTATAATAAACTTCACACATACACTTACAATTATTAAGAAAGTGGAGTCCTTTTCTTGTATCTCGA
The DNA here is from genome assembly GCA_963971425.1 of Bryoerythrophyllum caledonicum. Lineage (NCBI taxonomy): Eukaryota > Viridiplantae > Streptophyta > Bryopsida > Pottiales > Pottiaceae > Bryoerythrophyllum > Bryoerythrophyllum caledonicum. The sequence continues at coordinate 27,266,034 of OZ020514.1, forward strand.
ATTCTATTGAACCCTTCTCTAAGCATGTCAATCTCAACATGGTAGCAACAACAACTTACATTCATTTCATTACAGGCTCTTATAAAATATGGCTTCAATTTTTCAAATGTCCTCATTTTTATTACAACATCAAGATGCGCTTCCACAAATTTGTTGTAGAATGTTGTCTACATACAAGTGTAGAAACTATAAGAAGATATCAAACTATGAACAATATTGATACAAATGGCATAAAACTTACACATAATGTACTGAAAGGTATAAAGAAAATACATCATATACTAAATTTTACATAATATAGTCGAAAGAAGATATAATGCAATAGACTTTTAGTTATAAGATTTGGCACAATATGAAAACCATATAGAATATACTAAAGCATGGAAAATATACATACCTGAGTTTTAAGCAAGTAGTGGGTGTAGTGTTTTTTGTATGTCTTCTGACTTATCCACTTTTGAACGATCTCCTTTATGTTGGAACTTACACGAGTTTCTTCAGCATACCATTTTACAACAATGTCTCTAATTTCTTCAGACATACGTGGCCTCTTCTTTCGACTTACCAATACAAAAGGCATGTTGCCCAAATGCATACTTTTGCGTTGTGATGCTACTCTTAAGTTATATGGATTCACCTTTAAAATCCTAGACAAAGCTTTTATGATTTTTACATCTGAAGATACAGTTGCATCTAGAAGAAAAACCTTCCTAGCAAGCTTGTCTGCTGATTGAACACCCTTAACGGCCTCCAACTCTTATTGATAGTTCTCCAAAAATTGAAACAAAACCATTGCATCTTGTTTATAAGGGTAATACTTTGGAAGGAATGACCTGATGCGCTCATCCTCCAAAAAACACTCCATGATCTTCAGTTTTGTAGATGCGGTAGAAAAAGCTTGCATCTTAGTCTTGAAAAAATTCACGATCTCAGATACCACATTACATACTTCGCGTGAAGACAACTCACTACCTTCTTCTCCATTTTCAGAGGTAGTGGCAAGCAATCTTGCTTCTTCTTCTCTCTCCTTCTATAGTTTCCGACGTTTCTGTTGTCTATTTGCTTCCCCATCTCTTAGACTTTCTCTAGATGCAATGTATTCCTCAGCCCTTGCACAAAGACCCTTCCTTTTTGATCCCGCACGTTTATCTACAACACGATTATTTCCCATTGCCCTTACCGCTGACAACCATATACTCTAAAAAGCAAAGATATACTAGTTTTCTATTGTCAACATTTCACCTCAAACCACCATTAATCTCATGTACATTGCCATCATCTTTGTACAATTCGTCCCCAAACCCCTTACAATCCGAAACACCTCAAGCACACTACCCTAAACGTCAAGCACATTGCCTTCATCTCTAATCAAGTCGTCTCCACAACCCTAGACCCAAATTCAAGGTGGCTCAAGCACTAAATCTTACGAAGAGCATACATTTTGTATCAACATTGATCAACTGTACAAAGAATGTACAAATAGTAAGAAGAGAGTACATTTTTGGCAATAATCATATGAACGAAAAAGAATTGTCAGGAGTTAGAAGATACAACAAACACACCATGTGCAGGACGTGCACATTTTTCCAAATATGCACAAATTTGTCGGCATATTTGGGATTTATAATTTCACACAAATTGTACTCGTTGTACTATTTGTACAAGACAACCAAAAACAGCCAGGGGGTCGACTCTAGTGTGCGTTCACCCTAGACAAGCACTACTGTCCATTACAGTGAAAGAAAGTGTTGCTGCTTATGCAATAGTTCAAGCACAAGAGGCGGCCAATGCCACAAATTGCTCCAAGGCGCCATACAAGAAGGGACCAAGCTATTTTGCGTGCGTAATTTTGCGAGCCGCGAGCTGCGAGCCTAGGATTGCGAGCCTTGTTGGCAAAAATTGAGTTCTTAATTTGAAAAGGGCATAAAAAAGTAAAAGTTTTAAGGTTTTTTTAGAATGACATTGATTAAATGCATTACATCAATGGGCCTATTACCGTGGGGAAGGGTGGAGAAATTGTATGCAAGAAGGATCTAAAAATGACAATATTGTTGATTTTTTAATTTTAAAATGGACTTATAACCGTGGAGTCTAGGGTTCTACAATGAAGGGAAGATAGAATTTCTGAGGTTATAAAGCTTTGGAGCATGATTTAGAATATATAAAAAGACAGTGAGAGGGAGAGAGGGGAGGGAGAGAGGACGAAGTAGGGGGAGGAAGGTTTTAGAATTTGGAGAGTGGTAGTGGTTCTAGGAATTTGGGGATCGGAGGGGGTGGGAATAGTGCGATTTAAGGAGATGGCAAGTATAGTTTGGAAAGTTTTAGAGATGGAGCGTAGGGGACAGTGAGAGTGGGACACCTAAAAATATTGGTTGAATTTAGGGTACTGTAGAACAAAGATTTAGAGTTAGGATTAGTGGTTTAGAGGTAGACGATTAGGAGATAGACGATTCAATTTGGTGGATGATGACCCGGGGCACGATAAATTTGGGAGATTTAAAAGGTGTATTGGCGGTAAAGCTAGTGCAAGGGAGAGCAAATGATTTAAAATATGAAACTATTGGTAGAGGAGAAATAGTAAGTGGTTAGAACCAAAGATAAGGGAGAAAAGTGGGGAGATATGAAGGATAGTTTAGGGACAATTTGCAACCCCAGAATGTAGTTTTTGGAACTGGAAAAATTAGAAAGAGTCTTGGAGGGGGACATTAGAAGAGTGAGATATTAAACTTGACTACTATATACTTGCAAGGGAAGTGTAAATCTCCAATCTCAGTCTCCTTCTATCCGGTCATTTTTACGAAGTATAGACTCACGAGTGATGGACAAGAACTAGTACAAACGGTGGAAGTGGCCCTTTTAGTCTTACCGCCTTTTATATAGAATTGGAGTGACACAATATAAGTTTTGAGGGGACAATGCCTTACGGTCAAAGCGACGGTACTCGATGTTTTTGAGGGCAAATATCTCCATCATGCTCTAGTTTGTTCCCATCTCAACTGGTCAGAAGTCTGGGATATGTAGCTTAGATTGGATCCACCTTTGTCGTGTGTCCATAACACAACAATGAATGTCGTTGTTGCAAAAGAAGAATTGTATTCTTTTCATTCTCAATTTCTTGAAATTGTCCATCAGTCCCATGTATGTTGAGGCAGATGTACTTCTTCCGTGCTGCACAATCCTGCCCACACACTACTTCCTTATATCGGCCTATAGAAATAAACATGTTTTACTGGATGTCTTAGGAAGCCTTCCAATGTGCCATTGCTTCTCATCACAGACAATCTCTTGCACAACTTTGACGTGTTGAATCGGGAAATAAATTGCAGGTGACACTGATGGAAGTACTTCAGTTGCTTCAGAAGAGCAAGTAGAGTGTTGTGGTCGCTCTTCAATTGTTAGGTCAACAATCATTGGATCAATACGACAAGCCTTCATCATGAAGCGTGATGCCCTTATTTTGTTGGGGTGATGCTAGTCAAATTCTAATCCTGGAGAAGAAACTATTTTTCTTTTTAGAGATACAAAAATTTCCTCACCTTCTAAGTGAAGATTGCAGGTACAGAACTCCTCTGCACCGAGCATATTGGCGAGTGCAGCATGATTTCCAGAGCGTTGAATGATGCGATAGGCAATGCAAAGAGTGAGTTAATTCTTCCCAAGATCATTGCCTAGTTTTTTCACCTTTCAGATATTGGTAATAGGCAACAATCCGTATGCATACCCAGACCATATCATCCATAGCCGCAACATACATATGATAATTTTTTGCCTGACTGTTGGAACCACTTGATGTGCACCAATTCCGTCAAAATATATGACAACATCTTGACCTGTTTGAACAGCTTCCGATAGATCGTTTGATGAATAATTATGATTAGTACAACGTTTGGCATGGCGAACTGATAGAAGAACTTAGGTTACAAAATATAGCTAGTAGCGGCATAAGGTAGTATAATTAGATAAGTATGACAACCGCCAAAAGAAAGTGCCGATGTCGGCACTCCTTTGAGAGTGACTTCTAGCAATGAATAGTGTAGTACTAACAACGGGATGCCGAAACCGATTCTACTCTAAAGTAATATTGATGTCGGCATCCCATTGTTGAATCTTGATGTCGGACATCAATTCTTTAAGATTCGGATTTGAATTGTCATGCCTACTTGAAATCGCATTGCATCATCTCCAAAACACTTGCTCAAATACCACATTCTAGAGTACATATCAAAAACCGCAATTGTCATCACGAGACAATAAATAGAGTTGTACACTTAGGCAGCCATAGTGGTCCAAGACTTGACACTTTCGACATGATTAAACATCATCCGCGCATCCTCTAAGTCATCTCCAAGTTGCATAGTCTTAATTAAATCAACCCTGATCTCAAGTTCTATCTCTGCCATTTTGAAGATGAAAACATTATTGGGTTCATTGCTTGTCCTGGGAAATGCTTCTCCTAGATGAAGGCCCAATTATTAAAGCTTCTCAGTTTAATAAAAATGCCCATTACTTCAAAACAACGCAGATATCTAAAAGTGGTTATTTCATTTCAAATACTAGGGTAGAACATTTGCTTGAACTTGACCAAAACAATGACAAGTTCCTTATAAGCAAGGGTCTTCTCAAGAATATTTTTTGGACATAAAAATAATTTCCGAGCTAATCCTTGCACGCTCCAACCACTATGGAGGTGCCAACATCGGCACCCTTCTATAGAATCTCTCCTATATTTTAAAAAAAAAACCTCCAAAGGAAGTGCAAACATCGGCACTCTACAAGAGAATCCATCCTACATATGAAAAAAAACCATCTAAAGAGGATGCCGACATCGGCATCAAACTAGAGGATCATTCGCATGTTTAGAAAAAAAACCTAGAAATGGAATGCTGACATTAACACCCTCTAAAACACCTTTCCTATGTTTTTAAAAAAGAATCTGTAGGGAAGGTACGGACACTGGCACTCCACTAGAAGGCCCTTCATATTTGAAGAAAGAGAACCTCTAATGGGATTGCCGACATCGGCACTCCTCTACAGGATCCTTCTTATATTTAAAAATGGAACCTCCAAAGTGGATGCCAATATCGACATTCTTCTAGAAAGCTCCTCCTATATTTAGAAAAAAAACCTCCAAAGGTAGTGCCGACATCGGCACTCGTCTAAAGGAGCTTTCTCATTATAAAAAATCAATCTTTAGAGGGGTGTCAACAACGGCACTCCTCTAGAGGATCTTTTATATCTTTGAAAAGGAAAATTGAGACCTCTAAAGGAGGTGCCGACATCGGCATCCCTAGGACGCCCTTACATTTTTATTAAAAGAAACCTTCAAAAAGAATTTTGACATTAAAATTTAACATCCCTCAAAAAGATCTTTTCTATTGTTAAAAAGAGAACCTCAAAGGGGGTGCCGACATCAGCACTCCACTAGAGGACTCTTCTTTTGTTTACAATGAGAACCTCTAAAGGGGGTGCCGACATCGGCACTCTACAAGAAGGCCTATCCAATCTTTTAAATGGAACTTCCAAAAGGGAGTGCCGATATCGGCACCCTCTGGAATTTACATTCACACTCTAGAAAATTTTGAGAGAATTCCAGAATGGTATCACACTTCATCATCCAACACTCAAAGAATAAGTTATCTACGGATGAAGTCTTGGAATTCACTACTTCATCCGTGGATAACTTGTTCTTAAAGTGTTGGATGATAAAGTTTAATATCATTTTGGAATTCTCTCAAAAATTTCTAGAGCGTGGATATGAATTCTAGGGGGTTGCCGATGTCGGCATCCCCTTTAGAGGATCCCTTTTTGAAGATAAAAAAGGCCCTCTTATGGATTGCCGATGTCGGCACTCCCTCTAAAGATTTCATTTTTACAGATAACAAGGATCTTTTGGATGAGTGTCAATGTGTCCTGCCTTGGAGACTCCTCTCAAAGGATATGGGAAGAGCGTCCTAGGGGGTGCCGATGTCGGCACCCTTTTTACAAGTATGATGATTGTGAAGAATATTGCATGATATTGTATTGAATCTTATCAAATCTTATCAATCAACCACGCCATTTAGCTAACTCCAAATCCTTATCTACTCAAATTTGATTCAAATAAGGGCTCGTAAATGCATTGCTTGTGTCTATTTCTTTTGTCCAAAATGAAAGGTGCAAGTGCTTGTGATTGACAAAGTATTGCTTGTAGTCATCTTTTCCACTAATATTGAAGGTCATGGTCATTGATCAACGCCAATTCACATGCCAGAGATTATCGTGGCCTTCAGCGACCTCACTCCATACTTAATACATGCATCAAAGAGTTCATGAAAATGGTCATCAATATCTTCCTGAAAACTCCGTTGGCGTTTTCTGCAACTTGTCTAGTCCAATCAAAGTATATTCCATCAAGAACATACAACACAATGAACAGCTATAGACCGTCCATGGAAGCAATTATTTCCTCCATCTTGTGCTTCACCATTGCTCTAAATACCACCAAATACATCGAGAAAACTTCCTTGTGTGCCTTCACCAATCTTACGATTATATGAAATGTTACATCTATATTATCTTCAATGTCCAATTAGATGAGGACCTTGTAATTTCATCAAAATGGAAGCTTTCAAATAATCTCCCTTCCCACGCTAATTAGCTCTGAGATGTCCAAATTTAGCGCGGAGTTTTCTATCATGTCTGCTTCATCTTGAATCCTATTGTTTGACTATATCCAAATCTCAAGTGCCAACAATTACAATAGCTATAAAGAATTTAAACCACATCTCTCACAGCCTCTTCAACACTCTCGTCCCTAGCATTGATCCACAACCAGTCTTAAGACTCTAAAATTCAGAAAGACAAAGATATCATTTCAATTGCCCGCATTTATAAACAAATCCATATTCTCTTCTCGGAGTTTGCTTAAAAGTGCGGGTGTAAAACCACTACCACTCTCCATTCCCTTTATCGACCTTGACTAGTGGTGTAGAACGTACTGCTTGATGTAGCTCTTGCAAATCCACATTCCATTCGCGTTCTGGGTCATTGTCGTACTCTGGCGCCAATACACATTGCAGTTTCTTGCGTCAAATGGTCTTTCATTTCGGCAATGACTGTGGCCTCCAGTGCCCACGCTTTATACTTTATGCATGCAACAAATAGCTCATCAAATAGCATATCAACGGCTTTCTGAAACTCTGGCCGCATAATCAGCAACTCAACGGGTCCATCAAAGTAAATTCCTCCAAGGAATATACAAGATCACCATGAAGAACTTCAGTTCTTTAATTGAAATGTCCAGCACATCAACCTCCAAAGTGATTGCTTCCCTCATATTATTCTTGAACATTGTTTCAAATACTTGAGAGTACATCAAAAGGACACAGTTGTATGCCTTCACTGAACTACCAACCGCATTGAAGGTGATGTCAGTGTTATCACCCACATCTAGTTGCATTAAAAGTCATAGTGTAGTAAAAAAGGTAGTTTTGAGTTTTCACCATTTCCCAAACAAATGAGCTTTGTGATGTCCACATTCAAACTTATCTACTCCATTTGTGTCACCTCTACTTGATTTCTAGCAAATCAAAATGATTCTATCAATCAAGCAGATCCATATCAATTAAACAAAACTTCTAAGACTCTATGATCCACTTGCGCAACTCTTAGGACTTTTGGAATAACGCTCATGAATACCTACTGCTCTCTCCACCCTTATATACTCACTACTTCTAGCTGCATCAATTTAAAGTACAATTTCTAAGTCCCACAATATGACTCTAAACCACAACATAACTTGAACTGTCAAGCCTCTCAAGAATTGCTCTACAGAGTTCAATACAAGGTAGCTTTGAATAATGAAGCCCATCATTCTCCTTAAGAGTCCATTCTATTGCCCAAGACTATCTATGACAAACGTGTGGGGAAACATCTACCGGAGGCTATCTATAATATGAGCGTGAGGAAATCTTTATGTTAAATCACTCTCCAATAAAAATTTATGTCGAGTGTGATATAATGATTATAAACCTATGGTGTATCCATAGGTTTACCAGTTTATTTTGAATCAAGGTTCAGACGCCCACGGCCATAGGGTGCCTAAACCATTTTAGCAGTCAAGATCACCTCCATTTATAACCCAAAGCCCTAATAATAAAGGACTAGGTTAATATATATGACAACGGTTCATCAATTTCCACGGCTATAGGGCCCCTTCTCTTGAACTTTTACTTTTAACTTCATTTTTTTTCTAACTTTTTTTTTAAAAATTATATTTTTCCTAACTTTATGCTTCTCTTTAACTTTTACTTTTGTAAAAAATACACAACTTTTTTATTTCTAGGCTCGCAATCCTAGGCTCGCGGCTCGCGGCTCGCAAATTTGGGCACGCAAAATAGCAATCCCCATACAAGAAGGCATCCATGGCTGAAGATGAGCCTTGATCCCTCGCCGATGCTTGTGTATTTGCTATTTGCCTTAGAGAAGACATCACGCTCATTTACTTCTTCAACTCTACAATTATGGTTGGAACTATCTGTATTATATCTAATTCAACAGTTGAAGATCTTAGACGCTTCTCAAAATGAAGGACAAAGCTTCTCTTCTGACTGTTTCCAGACTTGCCATAGTGAGAACATGTCTCAGGCTTATTCTCCTTGCCTTTAGCCTTCTCGCCAAGCTCGGTCGTCTCGGTCTTGGGCATAGCCTTTACTGTGTTGTTCTCTTTCTTTTTGGAGCGGTTGAGGTCTATCTCAGGGTTGATTTGAAGTCCGTCCGTCCAACTCTCCATCTGATAGAGGTTGCTGTCCATTGGATAAGGGTGAACGCTGGTTTGACCAAGACCAGAGGTAAATTGAGGTGAAATAATTTACCTACTGCCATGAAGGCAACTACTTAGCTAACACGTCGAGTAGTGGGTCACGCGCGTGCAGACAAGAAGCAAGTGCGTGAATAGGGCGGGCGCATACCATGAGAGGTCGCGCGCATACTAAGAGGGGTCAGACGCGTCTCGATGAGGTGGAGAGCGCTTTAAAGGCTAGGCGCGTTCGCTGGAGAAGGTAGCGCGCAAGCTTGTGGCTGAGCGTGCGTGAAGGGCAGTAGGAGGGCTTTCAACGACTTGGAGCGTGCAACCAGTTTGGAGGTGGGGTTGTGGAGTTCTTAACATGGATAAATTTTACACCACCAAGACCATGAAATGTTAAATTTTTGGTTTATTACAAGATGGACATAACACACCATTACATCACAATGCTAGTCTATATTACAAAAGGATCAAAAATAAACTTTGACCATCAAAAGACTAAGCCAAATTGCTATATCTCATAGCGGAAACAAGCGTCCGGAACTTCAAAGTTCAATGGCTTTGCCATTTGCTCCTCAACCACTTTGCAGACTGTCAGATGATCCATTGGATCTTCCTCCAATAACTTCTCGATCTTTACTTGAAAAGCAACATACTTGACAATTGATTTGAAGAATGCCGATTCAAATTCTTTTGCCCAAATTGCTCTAGCTATCCACCCAACAGAGTATGAATCTGCCAGCTGGGTGTATTTGTGTCGCTGTTGCATCACATCCAAGGCCGTTTTAAAAGTTTGGAGGCTAAATTTGAAAAACAACTCTGAAGCTACCCAATATTGTTTACGGCGTTGATCGTTTAGCTCCATGTCAGTTCGGAAACTGTATTTTGATGGCCCTTTGTATGACTCTTCGGCTTGCAGTTCTCCAGTTATAAATGCCAATGAAGACAAACCCTGGATTTTCTGGAAGAAAGTGAAAAAACAATTTTCTCAAAGCAATGTCATTGTGAATGACATTCGCCTTGTGGACTTGGGCCATGGTGCACATTAAAGCCCAAGCAAGTCTTGCCGTATTCTTCAAAAAGGCTAAGATCTGTGCACTGTCCTCCGTCAAAATGTATGGAGCTGAAAGGATTGAGTTGCTTGAAGCCACCAAATTTGCCATTGAATCAACGGTTCTAAAATGGACCAAACTACCACAATTCCATCACAATGTGTACGCTTCCATATTCTTCGTATTCATTGCCCAAAACTTTATAACTCCTAGGTGTGCAACATGACATATCATGGCTTTTTGATATGTCTAAATTTATCCTTTGGATGGGACAATAATGGCATTTTTCTGGAAAACTCCATGTATGCCAAAATGGCTCTCACGTCCACAATGCACACCATCCAAACCTTTCCATTTCCACCGATGGAGTCATACTTGGAGAGTCAATAGACTCTGACATCTTCAGGAGGGAATTGCACATTGTGTAATATATTCATCGTCATGGACGACTTCAGTGCTTGTTCATTCTAGGGCATGTCTCTCGTACAAGAGGCTAAAAACTTGCCGATTGTAGTCTTCACACCCTCCAGGAACTTGCGGAGGTCCAAGTCTTGAGGAAGTTCTTGGCCTCTTCTAGTTTTTTCACCTTGCAATCGAATACATGTGATGCATTACTTGTGCATCGACTGGTCACTCTCTCCATGAATGAGGCATAGTGGTACATTGTGTACGCGTTCTTGTACAAGTCAAAACTCTCCTAAATATACTCAAATTGTGATTGGAGGTCAACTCCTAGGCACATGATTTTAGGCTCTCCCTTCTCCAAGTACACTTGACAAAATTGCACCACATCAGTTTAATACCACCAATGATGTTAAAGTATTGCCACACCACAAAGAAATGCAGTATACTTCTTTGATGGATACTTCGCATCCTTCTCATGTGCAGACATTTTCTACTTTGCCTTCTTGCACAATGCTTTTAGATCATTGGAGGGATGAAAGCTCAAAGGTGCAACAATTGTAGAAGAAAGCCGAGATGCATCTCGAGCATCTAAATCAACATACGCGGGGCGCTTTTAAATATTTCAATCTCAGGCCATTGCAATAATCTTAAACCTACACAAACAATTTTTTTAAAAAAAGGCCAAAACACCGACTCCAAAATGGGTGGTGGCCATCCCCTAAGTTCCTAGAAAAGTACAAATAATACTAGGACAAGGAGCCACTGAGAGAGGAGCCTATTGAACTGAGAAAACTTCTCTCCACTTATTAGTGCTTTGAGCGATATTGACCCCCCGCATGCATCCATCTGGCACGCACCCTACCCCGGAATCCGTACCCGCCCAAACCTTCCAATCGGTATGTATTAGCCCCATAACCGTGTGCACGGACCTCTAGACGCCATGCGCTTATATCGGATTGGCACCCGCCCGCCATTGTTAAGTAACCACCAGGCCACACAGAACGTACACACCCTTCCTAACGAGGCTCCTCATCGCCCGCTGTACGCATGCAGCCCCCAAATTCCACCCGCCCGACTACTGTTCAGGCGCATGGGATCGCTAGACGTACGCTCCCATTCTTCCAGCAAATGCGCCGACTCTCCTACAACATGGGCCCAATCCACCAAGCCGCATGCCCACCTATCTACAAGTATAAATGTTGGGGTTGCGCCTAGCCCATCTCACATTACTCCATTTGGAAATTGTAGCCTTCAACTATCTTTTTAAGGTAGTTGATTGCGTGATCTTCGAGTGGAGCTCCAAAATTGCACATAAACGACGTATTGCACCACCTTGGTTTATTTTTAAATCCAACATGGTAATTTCTAAAAAAAAATTGATCTAGAGCTTATTGTAGTCATAGAATATTTTGGTAAATTTGTAGAATTTCCGCACAATGGAAAGTGAGAGTTAGCCAAAAACCCAATAATAGCCACCAATGACCAACGTAGAGAGAAAAAAGGAGAAAGACAAGACTAGGCTAAGGCATGGGAAACTCCAGAAGAAGCAGATGCACGTATTCAACAATCCAACGAAGGTTGCATTCTAGGGTTGGGAAGATGAGCCATTGCCGTGGTCTCTCCTCACTTGCAAAGATTACATTGAGTGGTGCCACTTGTCAAAATTGTTTGCTCCACATCACCATTTGATAAATCGAGGCATGAAGAAGGCAGATTTGAAGTATTGCTCCAACGAGGAGTTGCGAACTCGTGCCCTCTAAGCGCACCAATACTTATGCGAGCTTGAATTCATGTCGCGCAATGATTTTTCCTCTATCTTCCTCGCATGGTATATGTTGAGGTCATCTTCAATAAGCAAGTAGATTGGAAGGTTGTGCGGAAAACTCCAAAAATGCGGAGGGTATAGATGCAAATGGATATGCCTAGGGAGCAACATCCAATGATTGTTTTTGCGCCATTAGGTCTACAAAAACTCCAAAAAAGCGGATGGCCCTGAGGATGTACCTCCAATATAGTCAAATTCATCACCTGATTTGGATTCTAATGGAAAGCAAAGTTGGTCAAGAATTGTTGGACAATATGCGCTTGAAAGAAGATAATTAAACGTCTTTGAGAAGAGATTCAAAACCTCAAGCTGGAATCCAGTCAAAAGAAGGACAAGACAATTGAAGAATCAACAAAGAAATTCTAGACCTTATGCTAAAATCTAGACAATAGGGTGACATTATCACCAAGTAAGCAGCCATAATAGAAGAGTTGCATCATCGTGATCGCCACACTTTTCCTAAGTAAAACTTTGAAGGAGCTCCACATGTTTGTGGCCTTTCTCACATTATTGCAAGCTAGGCAAATGTTGAGGGTGTTACTCAAAATCTAAATGACACAATTCTTGACAGTCTGGTTGGCAATAGTACTAGCTGCCTCTTAGAGACCCCGCCTAGACCACTATGTGATTGCATCGCCAGCCGTCCATATGTGTTCTTATCAGCCATGAATGTAACAACACAGCCTTTTGTAGATCCCATTAGCACAAAATATTCTTTGTCATTTTCCTTGCCGAATCCAAGCATGGAACTAGTACAGCTTTACACAACAAACAAAATCCTTCAAAAAAGGATTGGATCCTTGAGCGAGCACTACTACCAATAGAAGGTGGCATGCATCTTGAATGTTGATCATGTGGTTTTGACATTTAGCGTGAAGGTCGCTCGAGTTGGCCATAACTTTGCTTCAATCTATTTGGGCCGGAAGGTGCATATGCCGTTGGCACGTCCGATGCTTATTCCATCCAATGTGCCTTCTAGCTGGTCAATGACAAGTAGACTTTGCGCAAAGTATAGAGCACCATTTCATAAGCGCTTGTATGATTTGTTTGGCCTCACCTTCTACATGCCACCTAGTTGAGAGAGTTGAATTGAGGACTACACGAGGAACGACCTATGCTCCTAGGCGGGGAGAAGATTTGATGTGGAGTTGGTGTGCATCATCGCACCAACTAGAGAAGTCCAATGTAAGCTCGCAACTCGGTTGGAAAAATAACCACGAAGAAATTGTGCGAGTTTGCAAAAAGCTCATATCGGGAACCACTGTGGTAGATGTTGGTCAACAAAACTTCTTCTACCAAGTCATGGGCGGACAGTGAGATGTTGCACGCAAGCGAATCCAAATTGGACGACATCCAAATGGTTTTCTCTGGAATAATTTGAGACGCATGGTGTCAAATTTGGGACAGGGCAATAATCTTGAGCTTTGCAATGTCTTGCAATGGGAAGAATTGGAATAGAAGGACACCTGGAAGGAAGAAGCAATTGACTTTCTTCTTGAGGAACATAGTACAGAGACTTTGAGGACACTCAAAGCACTTTGGAACTCCAAAATGTTACGTGCTCTGATAAACTCCGATGGGCCTCACCGGAAGATGCGAGACGTGCGTTGATTGCTTGGTGATGGGGCTTGATCAAGTGGAAGTGGTGATTCAAGTACAAGCTGTTTCAGTGGAGCCAAAGGAAGTGGAGCTAGTGAAGTAGAAGGTAGTGCAACTAAGGAAAAAAGTGAGGAACAACGTACATAGGCAAATAGAGTGTAAGATGAAGCCTAAAAATTATAAACATACTATATATTGCGGCATTATTTGAAGCAATATAAGGACATCTCAAAAGCTCGAATCCATTTACTACAACCCATTTTCAAACATAGAAAAGATTATTTGTCTTCAAGTTCTTTCAATTTATTATAACTCAATATTCAAAATAACTTGTTTTTCCAACATGCAACGCACGCAGGCAAGCAATCGACTTTGGATATTACGCGTCTGACTCAATGTCATGCGCATACATGCGAGCCCAACCGAGCTTAGACCGCGTGCGGCCCTTCATGCTCGTGCTTGACTAGTGTGGATAGGCGCCCGGTCCTTGTTCATACGCGCCCAACCCTGTTCTATATGCGCCTGATGATAATGATAGTACGCGCCTAGTCATTATTGGGACGTGTCCCTCCCATCTCGTACGCGCCCAACTAAGGGCGCATGTGCGCCTCTCTATAAGTATGAGAATCAAACCTGAGCACGTCTACTTTTCAAGTGCTTTTCGTGCAAGTGCCACGTGGCGGCTCTTTGTTTGGAACTATTAAGAAGTGTTTTACGGTGTCTTTTGACACCCTTTTACTCTAGGCACCCCTTCAAGCTTCTTCTAAATATGGATTCAAGTAGCCCTTCTGAGATAAGGGATGTCGAGAAGAGAATGAAGAAACGGCTGCATGATGTGGAGCAGATATGCAACTACAAGCAAAAGAAATGCCTTTACATAGTAGTCCTTGACGCAGAAGTACAACCTCTTGTAGTAGTCCTTGGAGTAGTAGTTGATTGGAAGACAATGGAAATACAACCAAACTCGAAGATGACACCAGTAATCACAGCAACACTACCAATGGAGCGCAATTATCGAGCAAAGCTCTAGGAAAAAAAGCAATCGAGGATGAAGTTCCAAACGTGGAAGTTGCATAGTTTCACACTTCTAGTGACGACTTGGACACTGGATGTGACCCATCTATTTGCAAGGAGATTGAAGACTTTTTTAAATGCAACTTGCTCAATTGTGCACTTCAAGGAACACCGATTATTGGAGATGAAATTGGCAAGGAAGAAGATGCCGCAGAGAAGTACGCGGTTGCTAACGAGAATGTCAATAAAAACCTAGAGACCACGGCCGATGTTCCAATTTGCTACAAGGATTAACTTAAACTTGTTGCTCAATATGATCAGAGGTTTAAAGGAAAACAAGGATTTAGCAGAAGAAGTTCGCCAAAACAAAGAAGAACTTCGGATATACCGCGCTCAACTCCAGGATAGGGACAAACAACTTCAGGATTATTCTAAGTTGGTGTTTACTTTGAAGTCTTCGAATTTGATAGCAATGGAAGTAGTGCTATGAATGTTCAATGGGCAATTTTGTAACATTTTAAATTCATAAACCTTGAGAATTTTGTATTTTGCACTTCATTTGTAAAAGGCTTGAGTTCTTTACAATCTTATATTTAATTTTGCCACTTCTATCTTATATCCAAATATGTCACCTCTCTTGTTGCTAGTAAGATTAACTAAAGAGTTGTAGCTATTCTAGAATGGGATGCTATGGAAGAGAAATTAATTTTCAAGGAGAATAAATATATCCAAATAATTAAACTATTGCATGCGTCACTTCTCTTTGTACTTTGCTCACTAAATACAAAATTTCAATCATCCTAATTAATTTTATAGGAATAGTAAAGGAGGAAATGAAAAAAAACAATTTAATTGTTTGCCAAAAGATATTGATGTAGACTTATAAATGTCATAGTTGTTAGAGTATGACTTTTTTGTTTTGTTATTTTAAATTTTTAAATTGAAACAAATTGGAAATTTATAAATTGATATCTATGATGTAAATCAAGATTTTATGGTTCCTCATGTTTTGGAATCTGTTAGATGTAATGAAGTAAAAGTTTGTAAAAAATTTGTATACGATGTGAATCAAATTATATACTTGTACGCAAATTTTGGAAACTATAAATTGAAGTATACTAAGAATCTATAAATTGAATTGCAAGATGAAATTAAATTAAATCTTTTCTGATTAGATATTAATCTTCCAAGATTGTACAACTTCATCAATTTTAATCAATATATCAAATTCAATTTTATTCTATTATTTTTTATTAAATACAATATTTTCATAATATGAGATTTCAAAATATATTTGAAAATCCACTACTTTAGATATAAATATCAAATAAAGAATTTATTATTCATCAAGAATTTATTCTTTTCTTTCTTTATATCATGTATTAATGAATAGAACTTCAATTTTGTATCAAACATGTATAATTTGTACGTTTCATTATAAAGATAAGTATTCATTGAAGACTACATAATAAAAATCATGTTATTTACTTGCATAATAAATTCCACTTCTAATTTCAAACTTTTTGAGTTGTCCAGCCTTAGAGAACATCACTTTAGATGGCATAAAATTTATTCTCTAGGTCCGATGAGAATATATATTATATTACTACATAGCCCCTACCCACTAACATCTTCATGCAAAATTCAAATAACTGAAAATAGAAATTGCAGTCACAAGAGCTTGCCCAAGCTTCCTAAAAGCCCACCTAGGGACTCTAGCTTTTTAGGGATTTAATTCTATGTACGTGAGCATTATAAATGATTAGTGGTGTATTTAATTCTCCAATATTACTGCAACATTATTATTTTTGGTTGAATACTATATTGATTGTAATTAATTGCTACGGCCTTCCAAAATGACAAGTGATGGCATTCTACCATACAAATTATCCATCTTTTATCAAAATATGATTATAAGTTTATCATATGAATCACTTTCCATGCGAGTTGAAAGTACTAATTCTCAAAAAAATAATCAGAAAGAAAGTACAAGCAGTGTATTTACGATATTTTTACAGGATATTTTCAAAACATTATTGTGTTTGACTACTTTCTTTGAACATTTCAAAAACTTTGGATTGTTTATAATTTTTTTAATATAAACCAATTTCTCACTATATGTTCAGAGATTTTGGGAAGACAAAAGTCAAATCATTTGAGCCAACCAAATAAATTTAGTGAATTGTAATAGCACCAAATTTGTTATAAAATATCATAATAAAAAAATAATCTAATTTTCATGTACAAACCCAATAAAAAACCAGTTTCGGCAATGTCAACTTTAATAGAATTCAGAAATACTGCAAATTAGTTCAAATATTGTGATGGCCTATCATGTAAACTTGATTGTTGTTGACATTGGCACTACTACTTGATGAAAATGGAATTTTTGAATTTAGTCTATGTCCATGTTCTCCCCACTAGGAACACGCTCGACCCTGAAATGTGCTCACCCGATCCTACATATTGCGTACACGACCCCGTGGCGCGCGCACACATATGCGTCTTATCCTTGTTGGATCATGTCCGACCCTGTTAGCACGCGACCATCCCGAAATCCATACACGCCCAGCATGTTATCGTACGCGCCCAACCTATTCTTGTACGCGCCCAGCCAGTTCTCGTACGGGTCCAACCGACTCTCGTATGTGTCTAGTCTGTTCTCGAACGCGTGCTTCTAGATCGTTTGTGCTTATCAGCATCCGCACCTTTCTAAAAACATACGATTTACTCCATTTCAACCCGACTTCCTACGCGCTTTGGCCCGCAATTACCACTTGGCTGCTGCTTGCTTCGCACTTTCGGGAAGTGTTTTCGGTGTCTATTGACACCTATTATTTTCTCCATCTCTACACGCCAATTCAAACCATGGATTCAAGATACCCTTCTGCCATTTGCAAGACACCCAAAAAAAGACAACGTGACATGCAATAGTCACGCCATAAGCAGAAGAAGCCCCTTCACATATTAATCGATCATGAGTTGAAGGCATTTTTTGGTTGGGAGGCTATTCCAAAACCGTGGACATTTGCACATATATTGGATGGTGTTGTGTGAGGCATATGTGGTCATACCCGCGGTATTTATAAATACGATGTACAAATAGGGCCATCTTTAGTTTTTGTACCAATGAAGTCTTCAAGGAGCGTTGCATCTAAGCGTGCCAATATATCTATGACAAAGCCAAGGTGCGCCGCAACTCAGTAAACATATCTATTTTATGGATGGTTTAAGCGGAGGTGGTACTTCAAGTACCGGTTGATTAGAGGACAATGGAAATCCAAACGAATTCCAAGATGGTGCCAGTCATTGGATTGACACCACCATATGTGCAAAAGTTTCCAGGAGATGGTCTCGGAAGAAAATCAAGCGAGTTTGAACTTCCGAATAACAAAGTTGAGTGGTCTGAGACTTTTAGTGACGACTCGGATACTACATGTGATCCAAGCATGCGTACGCATAAAGAATTTTCCTTCAAAACTAGCTTTTAAGAAGCTACATTGAGCAAAGAGCCATCGATTTTAGATGAAGATGGCAGAGAAGGGGATGCCTTGAAAAGGAATGCGGTACTTAACAAGGGCGTGGATACAAACCAAAAATCCATAGAGGTTGACTCGATAAATTGTGACGATTCTCTTTGACTTCTTGATCAACTTGAGCAAAGTTAGAAGCTAATTGAGAATCTAGCAGAAGAAGTTCAGGAAAAGGAAAATGAAATTTGAGAATGCCATAAAGAAATTCCAGAATTGAAGGAAAAAGTTTGGGAAAAAGACCAGTTGATTTGAATTTGGTTGTCTTAGAACTTTAATTGCACTAGAAATATACGGATGGCAATTTCAAAACATTTTGGAAAATAAGCCTTTGGCAATTTTCTAACTGCCACTAAATATTGGAAATGCTTTTTGCTACTTCATATTTACCAATATTTGAATTCTCAATATTGTGATTGAATGATGCGTTTCTTGCAAGTTTGAACTTGACACGTATGTTCTGATTTCCACTTTAACCTGAAAGTCATGTAAATGTGTCTCGAATTTTTTTTTTTGAAATGAGAAAAATAAAAAATTATAATAAAAAAATTAACTTTTTATGGCAAAGGCAAATTATTCTTTTCACATTGCCGGATAAGGTGTTTAAACTGTAATAATTTTTTAGAATGAGTATTCTTTATTTTAAAAAAATCAAACTAAAAAAAATGTAGGATACCTAGTTCATGCACAAAAATTATCATATACCGTACGCTACGGTCAGTTTCGGCAGGCAAGTGCCGAAACATTTTTTTTTTTGGTCACATTGATTTTACACAATGGATATCACATAGGTATTGCACAAGTATCACCTAGATCTTGCACGGGTGTCACCTTGGTATTACATAGGTATCGCCTAGCCAAATCTCTTGAAATTTCCAAAATCTTGGACAAGTCCCCATTTTGAATTAATCATGTACAAAATTGACCATAGCGTAGGGAATATTGAAAATATCAAAATAGATTTCCATGAAGCTCTGTTGAACTCGCACCTTAAAAAATTTCAATAAAATATAAAAGTGGCATCATAGAAAATTGTCGAACAAAATTTGAGTAAAACTTTGTATATTTAATGGAATTTTATATGACTATTGATACATCATATTGTTAACATTATAAAATGTATGAAGAATTTACAGCAACGTATTAGTGCAAACCTTTAGATATTTTGAAAATTGAAACTGCAAGCGCCTCTGAGCTGGAGGCGCCCGCTCTACCAGCGTACATGCGCCCGCCTCACAACTCGCCTACGAGCTTTCAGAAAGTGCGTGTGCCCCACCCCCCCTCCCATGTATTCCCGACTCCTAGCGTGCACGTCCGGTCCTCAGCGTATGGGCCTAGCCCCCCAGGGTACGCGCCCAACCATTCAGCGTATGCGCCCAGCCATTCAGCGTACGCGCCTGGCACCACAGCATACGGGCGAGGGCTCCAACGTGCGCACTTGCTCTATACGCGCGAGACCCTAACCATACGCGCTTCTATGTTGCTGCACCAGCACTATATAAGAGCCGTATGCAATTTGATTGTCCCCCCTTACATCCTTGGCTTTGTGTCCTAAAACTCCTTATTGGGCTCCTTGCATGAATCTACAAGTTTGTGAGTGACCTTTGGGGTCCACATTTTCTATTAGCACACAAAAATCTTTTACTTTAGGTGAACTGTTTTTGGCACATAAATTTACCAATTTTATGGTGATGTTGTTTCAACAAGCTCAAACAAAGGAGGGGGCGTCATAGTTCACATTTATTAAGAAAGATCAAGCAACATGTGTTTGATGCAATTACACTTTTGCATATAAATGTGAGAGGTGCATGTCACATTATGGGTATCCACAATGGACTAAGACTTTGTGCACTAAGGCCCCAATAGATGTTAAGGCCCGTGTTAAAAGATGCAGGAATATCATTCCTACTAAGATGACCGAGGCAATATCGTTGGCCTCCTAGCACACGAATGACATGTTCCACAGATCTTCGTTCCACCAATTGATCCAACAAGGTAGTGCCTTGGAAATTGAAATGAGAAGAAAATGCAATCTGCAAATCCTTTAAGCCAAGCATATTCATCTACGCCAAGATTTGTACGACAATAGAGCTTTTTAGAGGCTTACCAACTTCAAAAACAAAATGAATTGGACGAATTATGGGCAGAATTTTTAATGAAGCAAACATTGCATTCAACATGGTTAGACATCCTTCCTTTGTTAAGGCTACACTCGCAACGTCAAAGGCGGATTTTGATTATTTACCGCCATTGAACAATGCCATGAGGACGACTACATTGAGCCCCTTAAAAAAAGTGAAAGACCTTGTTGACAAGAAGACCACTGTAGATATTGCCAAGTATGGGGCAACAATATGCTCAGACTGGTGGGACAATGTTACGCGTTGCTCTCTCATGAATATCATGCTCGTATGTCCAATGGGTGATATCTTCTTGGGGTCTATAGACACCACAGGTATGAAGAAACCTAAGGCATATATAGAGGACTCATTGAAAAGTTTCATCAAAAAGGTCGGACCATTGAATGTGGTCCAAGCGTGTAGCAAAAATCCAACAAACTTGTTGGAGGCAATGAAGGTCACCGTGGAGTACTCGCACATTTATACACAAGGGTGTTGCGCACATATTTTAGTCCTTCTCCTTTAGGACTAGGGGAAGGAAAACATATTTGCAGACCTTGTCCAGAAGGTGAAAGATGTTGCATAGTACATCCAGAATCACCATGTACCCATGGCTCTTTTTCAATAATTTTTGCCAAAATCGTCTCTTTTGTGGCCTTTGCAACAAGGTTCGTATGCAACTACATGATGATCCATCTACTCTTGAAAGAGAAGAATGCCTTGAAATTCCCGGCAATGGAAATTGCTATGGTAACCATGAACAAGATAAAAGAGCACGTGTTTAAGCTATGCAATGAGCCGTTCAACATGCTGCCGGACATTACTAATCGCCTTGAAGGATCGTTCCTTGGCCGTTGAGAGAAGATGACGATAGATCTTCATAATCTAGGGGTTTTTATTGAATCCTTATGTAGCCAATAACTTGCAAATTCAAAACGATGATGAGGCCAAAAAGGCGCTTAGTAGTATTGTTTGCAAGCTCTGTATTCCCCTTGGAGTGTCCTTTGAGGAAGTAATGATTGAAATCACGGAGTAGGAAGAATTGCGAGGCCCATACTCACCATTGGAAGCAAGGGAGATTGAAAACAAGAATTTATTGCTCTACCAATGGGGGAATTCCGTCGGTGGGCAATCATTGCCTCCAATTGCAAAGCGTATACTAGCACAAACCTGCTCGGACTCGTCATGTGAGCATAACTAGAGCATGTATTCTTTTGTGCATAGTAAGAACCAAAATTATTTCGGAGTGAAAAAGGAAAAAGATTTGGTTTACATCTACATGAATAGTCAATTGCTCCAAGAACGTGGTCAATTGGACGGAGTTTGATGGAACGACGACAATGTGCATTCCAAGGAGTTTGACCCTGATGGAGGACTTCTTTCAAACATGGAGGACTAGGGCTTGGAATCTGATAATGGAGGTTATAACTGGTTGGATGGCATTTGGGAAGGCCTTGCTGGCAACAACAACCCCTTGTCAGGTCAGAGCCCACCTCGAGACAACTCAGCAAACAACAAGGACGATGGAGATGCACTACATGGCCATTTTCACAACGTCCACGGTGACCTATTGGATCCTTTTGCGTTTGTCACGGTCAACGTAGAAGCAATCCAAAATGTATTAGAATTATTGGGTGAAAAACGTGCCCAAGAAATTAGGGCAAAGGAAGATGGGTCGGCATTGAGGAGCAAACTTGATCAAGATGACAACCTTTTGGAAAATCACTCTGCCAACTATAAGGGCTCTAGCGCCTCAGGCCTCTCTATCAGCTATGGCCCTGAGCTAGGTCATGGCATTGGCATTGTAGCGCATAATGCATCTCCGAACGATGGAGAGGAAGTGAACAGTGGTGGAAACAATAATGAATTTCATAAACCAATGGCCACCACGAAATCCATTGAAGTTGTGAGGAGCACTGAAACTGAATCTCAAGCAATAAATCCGAACTTAAAGGAAGACATGCCAATCCAAAATTTGTTTCAGCGGCCACCTGCTCAAAATATAGCTTCAGTTGGAAGAACTCTATTAAGTCTAAAGAGACATAGCTCTTCAACCATAGTCTGGCCATCCCTCCACAAGGATACTTGGTCCTAACGGTGGTGTGGAGCGCGTGATACTATTTCCACAACTTTTCTCCGCAAGGATTGTGTCATCTACTCTGAGTGCCATTTGGAGGCACGTAGAGGCGGGAACAATGGTTCTCTCTCTCTCTCTTCACGAGACCTTGGCCAAGCAGGACCTTGGAGAGAGTCATTGGGGCCAAAGGTAATCGCTCTAAAAACATGGATGGGGTAACAGACAAGAGGAAGAATATTTAAGTAAAACAAATTGTAAGTGTCGCATCTACTACCAGAGTGGAGCTACAATTGCGAAACTTGAATTTTGAGATAGAAGAGTATGTGGCGCCAGTCCTGAAAAACCATGTGGAAAACTTCTCAACACAAGGCGATGATGTTGACAATGAGGATTGCGATGAGGTATCCAATGACAATACAATGGTACTTTGCGGGACGAAGCTAGCGTGTGAGCCGTGAGCCATGAGCCGTGAGCCGTGAGTCATAAGCCGTGAGGCATGAGCCACATAACAAAATTTGCTAATTTTTAAAATAATTTACTAAAAACAAAACAAAATAGTATATTTTTAAAGCAATATTTATTAAAAAATAGCATGCACAAAAGGACCTATGATCGTGGAGTAGGGTTCATGCATGGTTTAAGAAAGACTTATAACCGTAGGTTGATAGATACGATTGCAATTTTTGGAGACAATGCTATTCAACTTTATATTGACTTAAGTACAATAAATATTCATGGATGAAAAATAGAAATGAAATAGAAGAAAAAAACACCATTTTAAAGCAAGTAAATTCTGTACATAAATGTAACAAACTCGAGTGGTGGCCCTTTTAGTCTCACCACATTTTCATTACAATTGTTAGATGATCATAAAATGT
This sequence comes from Bryoerythrophyllum caledonicum, assembly GCA_963971425.1. NCBI lineage: Eukaryota > Viridiplantae > Streptophyta > Bryopsida > Pottiales > Pottiaceae > Bryoerythrophyllum > Bryoerythrophyllum caledonicum. The sequence goes on from OZ020514.1 coordinate 27,289,316, forward strand.
AGCTCCAATGTAGTCTACTACTAATAGAAGACTGTATGCTTCACAGAAAGGATTTGTAAAACTCGCTTAATCTCGTTGAAGCTGAAACTAGGGGCATGCATGAAGACATCCATATCAGGATCTAAACCGCAAACTATGGTGAAGACATAATACAGATGCTTACAATATATCCATTGTCCTCGTTTGTCGAGTGACTTGTTGTTCATGTCCATGAAAGATGGCCAATCACAACTGGGGAATTGGCCAATACTAAGCACGTACTTTGAAACCTTCGAAATGCTTCTGGACTCGAATGACAGAACGCAGCCAAACCCTGGAGGAAAAATCATATGAACTTTACATATCTTGCCAACCACGGACACAGCAGATGCGCACCTATTCTGATGTGCGACAGTAGAAGCTTTGGAATTTCTGAGAATGACCTTTCCAAATCACTTGGCTGGATGCACCGTAGGCTCTTTCGGGGTCGAAAACGATGAGAAGTCCACTGGCATTCCTTGATCCCCAAAAAGTTTCCAAGGAGACAGCTCCACGATTTCGGCCAATCGAAATCCGGCGTCTTCTAATGCAAATATCTCTTTCTGGCTAAGATTGGTGCCGATCTTTACTGGCCATACACTAGGAACGTCTGGTTTGGAGGCAACCCATTTCCTTCTAGTGCCGTTCACACATCTCTCGATGTCATCATTACAGAAGAAGAACTGCATCTTCTCAATCCGGTTCTTTTTGTAATTATCCATCGTACATGTGTAAGTTGGTGCCGCATTACTTTTACCATCCTTGACAATCCGTGCCACACACTTCTTCCTTGTGATGGCCAGCTGAGCGAAACACGCTTTCGCAGATGTCTTTGGAAGGCAAGCAATATGCCATGCAGTCTCATCACAGTCGGTTTCCTGGACAGCCTTAACGTGTTCCACCCTCGCAGCTGGTGCAAGAGTTTTAGGGGAAGGGAGAACATCCTTTGGTGCCGCTGGAGCTTCCTCTAAACCATCCTCGTCGGAAGTGAGGTCGTGGATAGTGCGTGAAAATGGTCGTTTCTGAAACCGAGGACGGGAGATGTTGATCTTATCCGGCCTGTGTGAGTCAAACTCAGATCCCAGAGGAAGATCTGCCTTTCGCTTCAATGACATAAAAACCTCTTCCCCCTCTAAATGAGGATCGCAAGTGCAGAACTCATTACCTCCAGGCATTTTTGGCGAGGGCCTCATGTAGAACCTTGGAGTTACCCGAGCGATGAGCGATACATTGAGCAGTTCGAAGTCGGAGTTCATCCTCTCCCGGTCCAGTACCTGGCTTCTCACCCTTCAAGAATTGATAGTATGCAACCACTTGCATGAAAGCACGAACCATATCATCAACAGTTGCCACGTAGAGATCTGTACCTCTTTTCCCTGATTGTTGTAACCATTTATTGTGTACGGATTCTGCAAGGTTACACGATGGCATTTCAGCTAATTCCACTTCAGAAAGAGCCTGCAGAAGTTGGAAGACATGTAAGAACTATGAGCTTAATAAACATATAGTCAGTTGAGCCATTAGATAAGTAAGCACACCCTTAAGAAGAGGGGCTTTCCAAAACATGCACATTCAAAGGTAGTAATGTCAAGAAAGAACTTACAAGTTCCATAAAGCCCCCCCACTGTCTATATCGGAAATGCCAAAACGCGAGCCAAAGGTCTAGACGAACAACTCCTTCATCCATTGTTGCTCCTGATGACAGCCACCATGATTTGATAGCTGTATACATAGTGTCTGCCTCTTCGAGTGTCTTGGCATTCTTGTATTGCTTGCAAAGTTGTCGGTGTTGTTCTTGGAGGTCCGCTCGAATATCCGCCTTTGTATGTTTTTCGAGAGACTGTGCCCAGTGGAATAGACATGTGCGCTCTCGATTATCCATGGGCTTCTTTGCATCCCCATCGCAGTACGTAATGCGAACTGCATTCCAGTTTGCTTGGGCACTGTCCGCCATGAAGCCCTTAAACATGACGTTGTCAATACCATGCCTCGCTGCCACTGCATTGAGATTCTGCCAGAATATTAGCTCTGCTCCTACATCTTCATACTGCATGTCACAAACTGCAATCATCATCACACGGCAATATGTTGAGTCATAGACATGGCATGCCATAGTTGTCCAGTCCTTCACTCGTTTCACGTTATCGAACATGATCCAAGCGTCTCCAAGGTCACCGTGTGGTTGCATGCGTCGTACTAGGTCCACACCGCTCCCTGGTCCTACTTCGGCCATCTTGAATAGGAATACCTTATCGGAGTCTGTTCCTTGACCGGGAAACTTGTTCTCCTGAACGAAGGCCCAATTGGAAGCCCCCGTCAATCTAGTAATGTTGTCCATTACACCAAAACGTCCTAAATAACTGAACGTAGTGACCTCATTGCGAATACTTGGGGACGTCATCTGCTTGAACTTATCCAACACAGGTATGAGCTCTTCAAATGGAAGAGTCTTTTGAGGAACGCCTTCAGAACAGAGTAATAATTCTCCTAGAAACTCCTTGCTAGCCTCAAGAACTATGGCAGAATTTGTTGCAGTTGGAGTTCGTTCTACCTGCTCTTCAATGAGGCTACGGAGCTTCACCGATGACTCTCTACACATCCCTAGTTTTACTGGGTGATTGTGTGTTCCCAAATGGACACATGCTCGAGTCATTTGGTCATGGCCAAAGGCATAATAAATTATTGCCATGCAAGTTTCTAAACATGTAGGGGGGTGTTGACACGTGCTACAAACTAGAGTAGATAGCAGAGGAGGAGAACTACGAACATCTAAGGGGCTGGGACAAAAACCGTCCCATTCAGTTTCGTTAGCGGTAGATGTACGATGGACCCGTTTCAGATACTCGCACTCAGAATTCATACACTGGAGATGTCCAAGGCATCTAGAAATTCGGAATGACAAGTTCGACTCGTTTTTGATATGAGATGTTATGGTACGAGACCAGACATGACCATCGTGTCTCTTGTTCATACCTTGAAGTAGTCCGGCTTGAGAGGAAGAGTTAGTCTTTTGGACCGGGGGTAGTTCAAAAATGATGTCGCCATTGAAGGAGTGGGGGAAAAAATCTACCTTTTTTATTTTGATAGAATCAAAGTCTACTTTACTGAGATGAGACTTGGATCTCCGTTGGGCACTAAGTTCTCGTATGCAGTTCACGATGCTATTGGAGGTGGTAGGAGGTAGGGGAGGCTTCGAAGAGGAAGGACGACTGGACTGAGAAGACATTGGTGTTGAGGAGGAAGGACCTCTTGATATGCTTGTAGACTGTACGAGACAATCACTATCCGAGTCGTCACTAAGTACATGAATACAAGTGTCAATGGGTTCCAATTTCACTTTATGAAGAGGAGGAGTAACTTGCAAAGAAGTTGACGACAGTTTTGGAGCCAGAGAGTCAAGAGAGGCACGGATGCTGCTATCTTTCAGACCATACACTCTATACTTTCCTGGCTTTAACAACCATACAAGTCCCTCGTCTTAAGTTGTACAAGTCTGAGCTATGGTATGAGTCATTTCCCCGGTGACAATATCAAAGACTTCCTTATCCACATGCATTGTACCCTCAACAATATCGAAACGAAAACGTAGACGATTAGCAGAAACAACGGAGATGCCTTCCTGTCCAACAGCAAATGAAATTGGTACTCCTGGACCGGGACCATAGACAACGACATCTCCATCAACCTCATCGTGCGTAGCAACCATAGTGCTAAGGCAAGAGCATAGAGGATATGAAGGTGAAAGAGACTCGGGAATGAAAGAGTTGTCAATTTTATAATGACATGCCTAGTTCCATCTTGTTGAATGAGTAGAGTATTGGATGAAGAGAACTCTGTTGGTTGTAAGATTATCATCTAAGTTGGAATCATTCATCAAAAACAACCCAACCGTCAAATGGAGATTCACCGAAAACCAGAAGCAGCTGCATATCCCTAATCGATTGCAAGAAAAAAATATTTAAAGAAGTAGCAGATAGAGGCAAGAAAGGAGGGCATGTTATTTAGCATGGTTCCAGAAGGTGTTTGAATTGTGGAATAATAGTTAGGTGTCAGAAGCCCAATCAAATACAAGCCGCCATCACAGAGTATTAAATAAGACGCCGTTTATTGGTAGTAGAAATACAACGCCGTCAAGGAATACCCAAAATTAGGATTAAATAACTATAAGTAAGAAGGATTTCAAAAACAAGCTGAGATTGTAAACCTATTGCATTCTAAAAAATAAGTTTGAAATATGTAGCTTTCAAGTTTAGATTTTTTACTATATTTTAGATCGTGACACTTGAACACATTGATGAAGACAATCCTCACAAACACTATATATTGTTCATACAAAATATATAAGATGATTCAATGTGTTCGTAGTGTTGTCAAGTGTTGTATGTATGGAGGATTGAACAGATGCTAGTCGAAGAGTTGTCTTCAGTGTCACCTATCATATCAAAGGGGAAGAAGAGGAAGAGAAAGCCTCGATTATATTTCTCGAGTAGGAAATCGCTGCTGAGAGCCAGGATGCAGTCTAGCAAAATTAGATCCAGAACAAGTACTTCAGCTAATGCAATTGCTAGGATACTTGAATTTGGAGGTGAGAATGTTGAAGACATTGCCAAAGGTGACATCAAAGTAGTTAACATTGTAGAAGGGGAAGAGGAAGCGGCAACGATCAACATTAGGCAGTGCAACAGGGTAAGATATACTTTACAAACTTTTTTTTAGTTTTATCTTTATCCAATATGGAAACTAGATTCTCTAATTTTGTGAACATGTTAATGCAGTAATGCCTATTACATTGTCAACAATGCTTGTTGTTTTGAGTTTAGGGTGTTTGTTTCTACGGATCTTGATGCCGAGATCCTTTTTCTCTGGAATATGTTGTATGGTTTTCTAATAAAAAAGCGGTAGAGTTCTCTGATTCTAATATTTCGGAGTTCAAGTTCATGGGTCTCGGTGCCGAGTCCGTCTAATTAATGAACATGTTTTTGCAATTATACCAATGTAACTAACAACATAGTTCGTTGTTTTTGAGTTCTGGTTGTTTCTTTCAACGGTCTGGATGCCGAGATCATCTTCTTCCTGGACATGTTGTTTTGTACGCTACTTTGAAAAGAGAAATTGAGTTGTTTGATTTTGATATTTTAGAGGTGATGTGAATGGGTCTCGGTGCCGAGATCCACATATTTATGAACATGTGATTGCAATAATATCTATGAAATTAACAACAAAGTTCGCTGCTTCTGAGTTCTGGATGTTTGTTTCTACGGGTCTCAGTGCCGAGACCCTATTTTTCGTGCATATGTTGGCTGTATATGTTTTTTTTAAAAGAGTTGTTTAGTTTTTGATTCTGATATTTAAGAGTTAAAGTTCATGGGTCTCGGTGCCGAGAACCTTGAATTTATATACATGTGATTGTAATATTATCTATGTAACTAACAACAAAGTTTCTTGTTGTTAAGTTCTCCATGATTGTTCGACGAGTCTCGGTGCCAAGTTCCTCTTGTGTAGGGATATTTGGTTCTATAAATTTTCCCTGACTATTGTAGCTGATGATTATAATTTTGATATTATAGAATAGAAGTTCATGGGTCTCGGTGCCGAGATCCTCTAATTTTGTGAACATTTTACTACAAGAATGTAACTAACAACACAGTTTTTTGTATTTTTTAGTTCGAGAAGTTTGATTTTAAGGGTCTGGGTGCCGAGATACATATTTTTATTGATTTGTTTTTATAAAACGTCATTAACTAACCAATAGATTCCTATTCTTTTGGCATTACATTAGATCTTCGAGTCATGGTTCTCATATTAATGACAATATCATATGAATAATGGCTATTTGTTCAATCAGAGAAATCTTTAACTTGATATTTTATAAGTTAATTTTAAGTGACTCGGTGTCGAGATGCTAAAGTTTTGAAGAAAACTTCTTATAACTTAGCTCTGCTTTCTTTCCTCCACTGCGTTCCTCGATACCTTTTTTTCTTCGACTGCGATCCCCATTCCCCGACTGCGTGCCTCCTTCCCCGACTGCGTTCCCTGTCCCCCGTTCCCCGACTGCGTTCCCTGTCCTCCGTTCCCCGTTACGGTCCTACGACTTCAAAAAACGGGCCTACGACTTCACAACTAGGGTCCTGAAGTTCTGTTTCTTTTGTGGCATCACATGTGCTTCCAACCAAGCACTCGGCGTCCTTGATTCGCGGCACTTGATAGTGTATGGTGGTGTGCACCAGTTCGACCGTTCTAGTTGCATTGCGCTTCGCTCGCTGGTGGTGGTATTCAACGCAGAGCTTCCCTTCTCTTCAGTGGACAGCGCTGATTTGTTGTATGTAAATCTACGGAGGCTCCGTCAGGTGCATGACGAATCCATAGTGGGTGTGTGTTTATTTTTTGTGCGTGACGAGTCTTGATACATGTGGATCAGGCGTGCGCTGCCACTTGCCTTACAGGCTCCGAGTCCTTAGTTGCCTCACAGGTCCTCTGTTGCCTCACACTCGGCGTCGAGACCCTTTCGTGAGATAGTACTGCTCTCACGAGGACATCTAGCTTTCACGAGGACATGATGGCATCTAGTGCTCGTTAGAGAGATTAAGATTATGATCTTAGAGAGATCCTAGCAAAGAGACGACCCTAGAATTGGATCTGACCCTCGAACTAGACCCTCTCGGTGCCGAGACCCCTCAGGATGATACATTGTCAGAACGGTGGGAGGATTTAGGGTGGGAGGGTGTACGGCGAAAGTAACTATGACTCTCTTAAGGTAGCCGAATGCCTCGTCATCTAACCAGTGATGCGCATGAATGGATTATCAAGATTCCCACTGTCCCAATCTACTATGTAGCAAAATGTAGAGCCAAAATGACAAAAATAGATTTTTTTCGAAAATTAAGTGTAAAAAGGGTTGTAGATATATGAAGAATTAAAAAATTAATGATTAAGTTTACACTAAGTACTTAATTAATTGGAAAGTACCTATTCATATCCAAGAAATAGGAAATAATGGGAAAAGGGTTGAACTCATACCCTTTGGATAGGGTGCACCTTTCCATGAATAGATATGAAGAGATGTGAAGATTTAGTGGAATTAATCTTAATGGTTAATATTAGGGAAAATCTCTTGCCAAGAGGTGTACCTCTTGGATGTTGAGTAGAATGACTAGCTTGAATTTTTAGCATTCTTGGCCATTACCATAGAAATTCCTTGGAGGAAGATTGGAGTGAGCCCTAGCTTTAGGTGAAAGAGCTAGTTGATGACTCTTAATGTTGTAAGAGTATTTAATTTTATATATGAATATATAATTGTTATTGAATTTGCATATGTAGAGTCTTGTGACTTGAGTCATATGTATAATTGCAATAATATGTGAACTTCATTGCATAAATTTGACATTGTGTGTTGTAAATGCAAGTGCATGCATTAGGTATTAATTGTGGATAAAATTCCTATGCATGAATGCATTGTATATTTATTCTTCATGGAATAAGTTAGGGAAATACCCTTACTACTAAGATCGTGTGTGTGACCTTGTGTGTGTGTTGGAGCATTAATCATAATTGTGAAGATTAATGGAGATAATGTGAAATTAAGTGACTTAGTGCATAAGGAGTGTAGTGCATAAGTACTTAAGAAGATCTCAAGTGTAAATGAGCATAACTTGAGTATCATAAGAATAAGAGTGGAGTTCTTATTCATGTTAATGCAATTTATGCAATAAACATCAAGAGCGGCATACCTTGATGCATGGCAAGAGTGTCATATTATGCATACAAAAAAATTAGCATTAAGTCTAGCCTTAATAGAAGGGATTCTCTAAGGTAGGCTAAGTTGTGAGTATTTAAGAATCTATCATAAGAGAGAAAACAAGGAACAAATCCCGAAGAAAGACTTAAGAAGAAAACATAGAAACTTAAGAATCTTAAGTCCAAGTTTGGATACATAATCTTATGAAGGTTGAGACCTTAAGTACCAGGAGACCCTTAAGTTTAAGAGCTTGGACTTAAAGGTTCGTATGAGTGAGAACACGGGACAACATTTGCATTCAGTGAGATGCACTCCCAATTCTGGAAGTCTCAAGACAGAAACTTAAGAACACTGTAGGGCTGAATTGGTCTAGATAGTGCAGGTTCTTAAGAATCAGGCCTAAGTGAGTAAATGAGTGCTTAAGAACTAAGGATCAGAGCTTGTGTCCTTAAGAACATGGAGACAACCGAGAATGAAGTCTTAGGAACTAGTTAGAGATCTTAAGAACTAAGTAGTACAAGTAAGTGTAGAACACCGTAGTCTTTAAGAATTAAGTGGGGATATGTGAACTTAAGTGGAGGCTTAAGAGCTGAAACTCCTTAAGACTTAAGTTGACTTGTATATGTGATTTTTGAGACTAACCCTTGTCTTGAGAACGTGATCACGTGGACCGAGTGGACGGACGTGAAAAGTGGAGCAATTTTGCATGAGGTAAGAATTTGAGTTCTTAAAGACTATAATTAAAGAACCAATGCAATGAGACTTAATGGAAACTTCTATTAGCCTAGTGTGGCAGATGTTTAAGAATTAGTGGCATAAGCACAATCTTAAAAGGACTAATGTACCTTCTTAAGGCACGAGAGATCCTTTGGGGTTAGACTTGTTTGTGGATCCCTTCAAGAGTGATGCTAATAGCCCTAATTTCCTAAAAATAGATAGATAACCTAAAGAATTAACCAAAAAGATAGTTTTAACGACACAATTAATCTCCAATTACTTAAAACTAGGCGTATGATCATCCCCGTAACGAATCCTATGAGAGGTGGGTATACCTAGGTGTTTTCCTAGAATGGTGAAAAATCACTCTATACAAAACCACAGCGATAGGATTGGGCTTGGAAAAAACAGCGAGGAAAGAAGACCCAGTTGGATGTCACCTTCCACACAATAAACGGTGCCGAGACCCCTCAGAATGATGATCGTCAGAACGGGGGAAGAGAGAACGGCGAGAGTAATTTTGACTCTCATAAGGTAGCCGAATGCCTCGTCATCTAACTAGTGACGCGCATGAATGGATTAACGAGATTCCCACTGTTCCGATCTACTCTCCAGCAAGACCACAACAAAAGGAACGGGCTTGTAGAAAACACGGAGGAAAGAAGACCCAGAGAGACCTTCTCGGTGCCGAGACCCTTCAGGTTGATGATCGTTAGAACTTGGAGGTGGGTGAACGGCGGGAGAAAATATTGACTCTCTTAAGGTAGCCGAATGCCTCGTTGCCAAACTAGTGACGCGCATGAATGGATTAACGAGATTCCCACTGTCCCGATCTACTATCTAGCAAAACCACAGCTAATGGAACGGGCTTGGGTAAATCAGCGAGGGAAGAAGACCCTGTTGAGTGTCAATTTTCAACACGCGAAACGTTGACAAGATCTGGATCTCCGAGAGAGACCCTAGCACTGAAGCGACCTAGCTCTAGATCAAACCTGACCCTCTTACTGCATCGGTGTCCTCTCGAGACCCTCATAGATGCGATCATCGAACTGTGGGAGTGATGGCGAGAACTTTGAAGGTAGCCGAATGCCTTGTCATCAAACTAGTGACTCGCATGAAAGGATTAACGAGATTCCCACTGTCCCGATCCCACTGTCCTGATCACTGTCCCGACCCTAGCACTTGATCCTCTCAAGACCCTCTCGGTGCCGAGACCCCTGAGGATGATGATCTTCAGAACTTTGGGAGGATGAACGGCGGGAGTAACTTTGACTCTCTTCAGGTAGCCGAATGCCTCGTCATCTAACTAGTGACTTGCATGAATGGATTAAGGAGATTCCAACTGTCCCGGTCTACTATTGAGCAAATGGAACGGGCTTAGAAAAATCAGCGAAGAAAGAAGACCCTGTTGAGTGTCACTTGATCTGTAGTTCGAATGGGGGAAAGATCATAGTTTGAACTCAGAGTGTTCTGAAGTCTCGAAATCAACACTAAGAGTTCAACACTCGGTGGCGAATGGTATATCGGTGCCGAGATAGTACTGCTAATTTCTTGACACTCGGTGCCGAGATCCTCCTGTAACACAATGATGATTAGCAACTTGCTCGCACAGGATTTGCTTAGCGAAACACAACCAGAGAGTCGAGATACTCTCGGTGCCGAGACCCTCTCATGATGATTATCGAACTCTACGACTTTTTACTCTTTCTAATCATTGACCTGGAACTAAATGTTTGAGTGATCATATTTGAGTTTTGTTTGAGTGACCTTAGATGCTTGCCAAATAGTGCTTGATTATTTACTCTTGTGTTCTTTTTTTTTTCAGGAAAGGCAACCAAGTTTTAGTCCAATGTCTTCCGCAGACTTGGAGTTGGATAAAGACATGGAGAACGTAACTAGTATGGGAGAGATAATGTTGTGGAGGTTGTTCAGAACTTGGAGAATAGAGAGATGGTGGAGGCAAGCGCCATGGAGGTGGCAAAAGACAAGGATGAGGGCATATTTCCAGAGGATATTGGAGACATGCAAGCCTCTGAAATTTGGGTGAGAAAGCAACAGAAGCCTGATTCGTTTGGATTTCTTTCAAGCCTTCAAGTCCATCCGTCCCATTCTAGAGTGCTTGTTCCACTCTGTAGATTGATTCCTCTCCCACTGGTAAGACCAATACTTGAGCAAGATGTGAAGAAGTTGGAAGCCGAGTTTGTCAATGGTTACCATTCTGGAGATCGTACTTTATATGTGTCTATCTATAATAATGTTGGCCACGTCAATGAAGTATCTCCTGTAATTTCATCTACTTGGAGTACTCAATGGAAAATCGCAAGCGATAAGTTTGATGAACAACTTCAAGATGACCCTGAACTCTCTGGCCTTCATGGGAAGATGCTATACATTTGGGAAGGCAATCACCGGTTCACAGCATGGTGGAGGTATATTGAAAAAAACTATTCGGGCGACCGTTATGAGTCCAACTTCTATCGACCCGTGGAATGCATTGCTATTGATCCTAGAGGAAATTTGGGCCCTCTCCTTGATGCAATGAATGAAGTAAATCGGTGAGTTCACACTAATGTACTGAAATTTTTACCATTGTTTTCATGCATTGTCAATTTAATATCAAATGCCTAGTTTTTTTAACAACAATTGGATGTGATTTGCAGGTCCACGGAACTTGATCACGTGAAAACAAATTTGGTGGATAAATTGCACCGAATTCAACACTTTGGTGTTCTTCCTTTGACTGATTTCAAAGCTCTTATTCCGGAGGAAGATTTTAAGAGTTGTGAAAAATTCAAAAGAAATTGAAAGACTTGGTACACATTGACAATCAATGTGTTCATATCGTTTCTCTATCGGGTGAGTATGTATCATGCTCTATACATGTAAATTCAATAATAACTATCTAATTATGTTTTCATAACCATGTCACCTACAGCGTGAGATTGCCTCTGCCTCTGATGAGGCTTGTCGAGATTATAAAGCAAATACTCCAACGGAGAAGCAAACTCCAAAGGGGGTTTGGAAGGCGATGGAGAAGGCTGCAAAGGCAGCCATCAAGACCATTCACAGCCAAGAATTTGAAAAGTTGTTGGCGGTGGCTGATCCCAAGAATGGATCCGAATTCATGTACGAGGTAATTAATTCTAATCATCATTCAATTATATTGTAAAACATGTTCCTAAGCTGTTATCTAATGTTTGGTGTTTGGGTATTTGTTAATTAGATCACAAGGCATTGGAACAATGTTCCAAAGCCGGATATGTCACTTGAAAAATTGCAAAAGGTGGCTACTGCAACAGTTGAAGCAGAGTTCAAAGGACGTTGGCTGAAATGGTGGAACTCATCTAATATGACTCGTGAGTCTTTACGATTTCCAACTGGTGCTGTTAAAGAAGTAGTCTTTGATCAATGGCTCATTCGTGCCACATTTTGGGCTCAGGTGAGTTTTGAATTTGTCCTTTGGTTTCATTGAACTCTGCATTTTTTATGTTTTTCGTATTACGTATTTTGTCATATCAAGATGTACTAAATACCTTTATTTTCCTCTTGATTCTGTAGTTGGAGGATGTAGTAGTGCTTGAGTTTGAATATATGTCGCCTGATCTTGGCCCCATTGACTGGGAAGCATCGCCTGGGATTTTTCAAGATTGGCGAATATGTAGAGCGTTGGAGAATTGCGGTTTGGGAAAAGGCTTTTATTTCATTTTCAAATCAGAGACCCCTTTTACGAAATCATCAAAACTACAAGATATGGCTACTAGTATACTAGCCATTAAACGAGTTCTCTTCAGGTGGGTCAGCATATTTATTTATTTCAGTTGATATGATCTTTCTTTCAACAATAATCTTATATTTTATTGATAATATTGTTTAGATATCTACGGAGGGAGTTGTTGGCGAAAAGTGCCATTCTTCCACAAGCTCTACCACCATTTCTATCATCTTAGACAGATAAGGCATCAAAACTATGTATCTACACTCTAGCGCAACAGAAGAAATGGAGTCTTGTTCATTTACAGAGTGGAGCTTGGTATTTGGAGTGTCCACCTGCATTTTGCCCCGCGGAGGAGGAAGAGGAGAAAGTAGGATTGAAAACCAAGGTTCCAACTATTCTGCTTGAAGACGATGCGGATGATACCTTGGATGCCCGTGAGGTTGCAGCAGCATTGGTAACAACTCAGAAAGGGAAGAAAAAGGCAGCCCCATCAGCAAAGGCGCAGACAACCACAGCAAAGACAACAAAGACCCCGAAAGCGTCAAAGGGAACCGAAGCAACTGGTGCATCAAAGATTCCTGTAGAAGTTATTGTTCACCAGGATGGCACTCGATTACTGACTCCACCAAACGTATTGACTACAGCTAATTCAATAATTCCTACTCCGGCCATCAATGCCAACCAAGCTTATCAAAGCTCTATTCAGGCTAGGAAGCTTGTGTGTGGTACTTGCACTGTTTCTTCTGTGAACTTATCAACAAAAGTTTTTGTTGAAAATACATCCATTTTTCAATTGATGGAAATGGAAAAGGACCAAACACTTATGAAGAGGATGCATGACTTCATTGAAACGGTATGTCTCATGATTAAATTTATTTCTATATTGTTATTTTGAATATTGAATTAGTTATAATATATTTTGAGTGAGTTATGGTATAATTTACGTTTCTATGCTTTGCTATGTATATTAACAAAAAATTCAATCAGTTTTAATATCTATACACATTGACTCGCAATTACACTTTGTTCTATTTTATATATGTAGGTTAGACAGGGTCGAGGAACTCGTGTGCGTTTTACATCATGTCCTTATGATGGATTTGATCTCATCATTGTCGACATTCCTGAAGGGCAGCCGGTTCCAAATATTTCATCTTCTAGCACTGACATTCCACAATGGAATGCATATAGTGTGACTAAATTGGAAGCTATCTTTGAGTTTGCTCATTTCTACTTGCAAACTCATGCTTGTTTATTGATTTTTATGCCCGAGTCATTGACTATTCGAACAGACGTACGAACATATGCAAAAACATATGAATTCAAAATTGTCAAAGATTGGTGGGGAATTAATGAGCTGGAATTGACCTCTCCTACCAATCAATATATTTTGGTGAGTTTTATAATCCTTACTCCTTCCATGAATACTTTCTACATATTTGAGACTAATACACACATTGTTTTTGTAGACACGTCGCTTTCGCATCCTTCTCCTAGTTCACGAATCGCTTCCAGCTTTTCATTTTGAACAAGATCAATCTACATTGGATGGCTATATCAATGTTGGTGAAGATGACATCATCTTCAACAACGTATCGGCAAAAACTCAACTCCTTCATGGAGTTAAGCCATGGAGAGGAGGCTGGGAGAAGGATCCAATTTCAATGCAGACCCTAATTCAAGCATTGACAAAGGCTGGTGGTGTTGTCCTCAATACCAGTGCCTCTACAGGTAATTATGCTACACTCCGCTTTTTACTGTTATTGATATCGAGACTTTGGATTTCCGCTAATTTTTTGGCTTAATTGTAGGAGCCTCTATTCGCGCTTGCCGCAGCTCAAGCCGCCATCTGGTTGCTTTTGAAGACGATATTGTAATTTTTGAGGTCGTCCTTGCATCACTTCGAGATGCGCCACCACCGCCAGAAACCTCTAATTCTATGCAAGCGGTTATTAACGTAGACGAAGATGACATTCCAGTGCGCCACGTTGCAAAACGAAATCGTTTGAGTAAGTAAGTTGTGGTTATTATTTTTTTCTTTTACTTTCATATTTTAGAATTGTACGTTGGCACTACTTTTATATTCTTTGTAGATTGATGGCCATTGCCAAATCACCTACTCGACCGTTCCTACTTCCACCGCATATAAAAGACTTAGCGTAGGCAATGGCTATAGTATCATCTTCAAGTCCACCATATCATACCCGTCGATATGACCCTCGTATTGCTCAATACTTGGACATTGAAGTAGTTGAGAATAGCGAGGATAGCATCGACAGTGATGATAGTCCAAATATTACTTCTTAAATTTGCATGAATTATATTCTTCTTTGTTTCACATCTTTTTTCAGTAATACATTGTGAGTTTGTATTTTTGGTATTCCATATGAAATTTTACTATCTCCTACAGTTGTGTTCATAATTTGCTTCGCTTTTTGATCTTATATACTTCACTTCTTTGATTGATATTTGCATATCATCTGAAAAATAATTAAGTTAATTTGTAATAATTTTTTTTAAATAGAGACATTCGACCCTAAATCCTGAACTGAAGAAGGTCAATTTAGACTGTAAATTTTGACAAAGATAGGAACTACTACAATCCTTTCAAAAGTAAACTAAGAGCATTTTAGAATTTAATATGTAGATGAAAGACATAAATGACAAATTAATAGTTGATTAGAATTCATTAAAATTGTAATGATAGAGGGTATTCTAGAAATGAAAAACTATTATTACTAATTAACATACTACAACAAATATCTAAAAATATTATGCGCCACCTTACATATTATATTGAAGAGAGTTGTAGAAATATTAGAGACAAATAAGATATAGAAATGATTAGACTTAAAAAAAATAACAATTAGTATGAGAAAGAAAAGTACTGAATAATATAGAAGTACAAAAAAAATATCAAAGAGGTACTTTCGCTTGAAAAGAGAATATTGAAATAAATAAATTAAAAAATGGTAAGACCAATACAAAAAATATTGAAGGTAATTAAAAATGGATACAAAGATTTAAAATAACTCAAATAGTGGGATATTGATGGACATGTAGGGATTGGGAGAAATGGATGGATATTTAGGAAGGCGAGGGTGGAAAGATTGTTGTATAAAGATACATGTGAAATTTGCAGGGAAATAGGATTTATTTCTTTTCCAGTTTAGATCAATTTCCCACGGATATAGGCTTCATACTATATAATTTTCACGGTTCCCACTCTCCTCAAAATATTTGTCAGAATTTTCCCTACCAACCACCGCTCATGGCTCACAGCTTACGGCTTACGGCTCACGGCTCACGGCTCACGGCTCACGGCTCACGGCTCACGACTCACATACTAGCAATCCCCGTGCTTCGCGGGCTCTTGATCCTCCAAAATGTTTGTTGAACAAATCGGAAGAGGAAACGCTATAGAGATTCAGAGAACTTGGATGATTGAAAGATTTCCAACACCAAAGTACTACAAGTTACAACTACAATTAGTGGTGTGGTGATTACATCATACAATAGTACCATTCCTTAAATTATATACTTGGAGTTGAGAGTGTCCATTCATGAAAGCACGACATAGAAATAAATAATTTTAAGGTTAGTCCACCCCCCATATTGTATTCTTCTCAAATGTTAACCTCAACCAATTTGGAGTCCGTACGCCTTCTGCAAACACGCGCCCGACCTTCATAAGCGCTCGTCCAGCGCCTAACCGTGCGCGCCCCATAAGTAGGTGCGCACGTGGCCCACAACGGTATGTGCCAAGCCGCAAATGTTGCGCGCCCGACCTTGATTGGTATGGGCCTGGTCCGAAGGTGCACGCCCGGCCCTATAACGTCACGTGGAAAGCAATGTCACGTGTCAGCACACATGTTTTATCATGGGATAAGTTGTAAATTTGATTTATGGTTTGTAATTTTTTTTAACGTCCGCCAAAAAGTATTGTTCATCATGTCCATGCGTACGACTGCCAATCCGTCCGTTGTTTTTGGGTCTTTATCCGTCTATATAGACAACTTTCGTCCCTCTTGATGTGACCAGCCTCCCCCATATTCCGAGCAATGAACAACCTTTTCAGATTATGCCTTTGCCAAGCTACCAATAGCTGTAACTAGCTTCTTAGGCTTCGAAGCCTCAATCATGGAGGTGATCATGTCCGTGGCCTCTCTCACTCCAATAGCCTTCTCAAAATCCTCCACCTTGGTAAATTTCTACGCCAATATCTTCTTGTCCCTCTACTTAAAGAAGATGTGCTATTTGATCGCCTCTTGCTCCCTCTTATATAGCTTGGAGAGGAAAATCTGCAACAGTTGGCTTCAAACAAACATATTGTCGGCTTCCGTAGACATCCATGTTAGTTGGATATATATAGTATGAGGAGTATCTTCCATCTCTCGTTAGAAATCCTGGATGCTCTGGATCTGGTCACGCCAAAATTCCTCGTACTCCACCTCTAAATGCTCTAACAAACGAGCTAGGAGGTCAAGAGTTGGCGGAGGGCCAACCGCCGCCAATACCACTAGCATGGTCTAGGTCAAATGTGACATGGCATCATGTGCGGACTTTCACCTATAAGAACAATGCTCTATTGTCTAGAGCGTCCATCAGAAGCACTCTCTTCTTCTTTGGACTGGTCAGAGGAACTCGGAACCCAGGCAATCGCACTCTCCTTGAGCAGAGTCACCAACTTCACACACTTGCACTAGTAATCCTCAACTAGACGTAACTCTGCCTTGTGCTACGTAGTCCACCTCCCCTACGTGTGAAGGGCATCTAGCTTCAAGTGTTGTGGTGATTACTCAAACACGTACCAATTGTTAAATGACGGTGTCCGCTAGCACTTCTCTTTCATCTATGTCTTGAATCCAAGCCTCTAATCAGGCAAGGATATGCCGCTAATGCGTCCCGAGGATTGATATTGCACATCATGACAATAATCGTCTTGCATATTATTAAATGTGCCCACACCTCAAATCCAAAGCATACAATCACTATCCAACGTCGAAACAGGCTCAAAAGCCTTGTCAGAATCCGACCTTGGTTCAATGTCTGCGATCGACGTACGCTCTGGATAGTTTGATGAGGGAGAGCAGTAATATCCGCTCTTGATACTCACCACAAACACAGTCTTCCAAAAACTATCTATAAAAACTATCTAGAGGATAAAGGTAAAATGGACAACTTGCACCTACAGAATCACTAGACTATGCAATTGACTGGTCATCACCACCGCCAATCACAGTCTCAACGACCACCTCATGGAAAGGCCATGTTGGACATTACTCTGACTTGGCCTCTATGATATGCTTATCATAAAACCAATGACAACAAACAACAAGGCTGCTTGTAAACTCTAGCAGTAAAAGCCCGCAATACGGGCAAGGTACTCTAAACAAAATCTTGAAAATTCAAAATAGGGGCCTATCCAACAATAGAAAAGCAGGAAAAGACAAGGTGACCAAAGTCATTCGCACGCACTTGCGGTGGATGGTCATTAAAGTCGCAAACACATGCAATAACATAAGAGAAATACTAAAAATGTTCTTGCAATGTCTAAACTAAAATAGTAGTAGGACAATTGACAGCAAAGTTCACAAACACAAATCTCTCCAATGCAAGTTGCCACAATGGGTGAAAGAACTGGCCAACAAGCCAATCCAAGACTAAAATTAGATTAAGTGGCAAAATCTCCAACTATATGAGCAAATTTCACTCACATCCAAGTCAAAATGCCCTTGCAAACTACCCCAAAGTTTAAACACATAAAAATGTGATTTTTTTGAAACTTCAAAAATCACATTTTTCAAAGATCTAAAAACTCAATTTTTTCATTTCCACTAGTTTTGTATTTTTTGCACAAATCCAAATCAGCAATTAGAATTTGAAAACAAATAAGATTGAAAAAATTATAGTTAGCAAGTTCCAACTCTAGGGACTTCTTTTTTTTTGCTCTAGACCCTTGCTCCCTTTTGAGTCTCGAGTTCTCTACTCTCTGTAGGTGACGTCCGGTCTGTCAAACTGCCTCCGATGACGTGGCTGTCACCCTATGCAATGACTGTCCCACAGTCAAATTACTACTAATATTGATATATAATCATGCAATCCTAACCCAACCCGCTCATGCGCCAGTCCCTTCAACTGCTCCCCAGATGTGACACGTCTTGCACCGCCATTCGCTCGTGGAGCCCTTACGCGTCCTTGAAGTCAACAAGAAGCCTTATCTTCATCCAACTATAGTCAGACCTCGATAAGTGTTAGGGGTTGGGAGCATACTTTTAGTTAACATTTAGACACTAGTAACACATAACACTTATAGAGGGTGATGCCGATGATTTGTAACACTTATAAAAAATAACACTTAGAAGAATTAAAAAGGTAAATACATAACATTTATAGAAAAAATGGATGAAATTACAGAACATTAATTCATTATTCATCTAAGTCCGTCGAAAGAATGAATCAATAGTATTTTGGCGAGTTTCTACTACAAGCCAAGATTCTACTTCATTTTCT
Organism: Bryoerythrophyllum caledonicum; assembly: GCA_963971425.1. NCBI lineage: Eukaryota > Viridiplantae > Streptophyta > Bryopsida > Pottiales > Pottiaceae > Bryoerythrophyllum > Bryoerythrophyllum caledonicum. The sequence goes on from OZ020514.1 coordinate 27,308,014, forward strand.
AGTACTTCAACAATCCTAATAGATAACATGTTGTCATTAGGTCTTTGCTTCAAAAACTTCTTCAAAGTGCACTACCTACATCTTTAAAGCCTACAACTTCTTCTACTATATCGCGAGGATCAGCTTCATGAGGATCACTATCTTCGTGTTCACTACCTTGTTGTTGAGATGGAAGCATTTCAATAATTTCTTCATCAGTGGGCTGATAAGGGTTTTTCACATCAAACTCGAGCTCATAATTTAAATACTCTTGAACATTCATATTTGGGGTCTCTGTCTTAGAGGATATCAAACTTAGTTGTTCCAATACAACAACAACCTCCTCTACCTCTTTCCTTTGATGCTCTTGAAGGACTTCATTTTCTACAAGAACTGAAAGAATTCATGTGTGTCTCCAATAATTTTGAATTGTTCTTGGAGTCACTCCGTTATGCCAAGCCTTCTTAAGCATGGTCACAGCTTGGTACACATCAATCGCAAAACTCTTGCTACTTGAAATACAATCTATTTGATCTTGAATTAATAAATTCATGTATTGAGCTTTGAATGACGCAATGATCCCTGCATCCATAGGCTGGAAACGACTAGTTGTATTTGGAGGCAAAAACTCTATTGTGTCACCCTCAATCTTGAACCTTCATTAGGCACTTGATGTCCAGAAAAATTATCCACCAACAAAAGTACTTTCTCTTTCTGGGCACTTACCATCCTCCTCTCAAAATATAACATAAATTGTTCAAAAATTTGTATTGTCATCCATGCTTTTTTATTAGGATGCCATTGTACACCTAGATTTTTTGGGTTTAGAATGTGCCAGCTTATAAAAGCCCGAGGCTTCAAATATTGATTGATAACCAATGGAGGAGAATGATGCTTTGATAAGCATTTGCAGTAAGCGCCACCATGATGCGCTCCTTCTGCTTTTTTTTATAGATAAATTTTTTGTAGCTAATGTACGATTTGGTTCCAACCCGTAAAAGAGACCAGTTTCATCCATATTGAAAACATCACAACTTCTGTACTGAGATACAAGTGTTTTGATGTCTTCCATTTTCTTTAAAACTTCTTCAGAAACGTCAACTGATGCATCTTCTCCATGACGGGTATAACCCTTGATATTATATCTCTTCTTGAAATTTTGCACCCATCCATGAGAAAATTGAAGCTCCTTCTCGTAGCACCTCTGGGAAGTAATGCGTAAAATCTCTTTGCAGCAGCCACGACAAGGTCAAAAGATAAAACTACATTATTTTCATGCATTGTCGTAAACCAAGTAAAAGTGGCTTCCTCCACTTCTGGGCATTGAGACTTTTGTAAGCGCTTGGAATCACCGAGGTGCCCAATGTCAAGTCCACTAAAGTGTTCTTTTCGCTTTACTATTCTTCCAATATTCATCTCAGACGCATTTACTTGAAAGTGTGCATTGGCCTACGGAGTTAATGCTCTATTGGTAGTCGTTCCACCACTAGCTAAGGCAGTCTCACGATATTGAATAATCTCTTGTTTTTGCTCTAACGTGAACTCATGACCCTTTGCCAATGCAAATCGTAGGAAATTAACTTTAACAATATATCTTCTATTGATGAATTTGCAATACAAATGAAAACTCTAACAACATATATTCTATAAATGAGTTCACAACACAAATAATAATTTTATAGCCTTCAGTCCCTTCTTATAATCTTGGCCGCCTTGCCTAGTTGCCTTTTATTTTTAAGTTTATAAACTTAAAAGTACACTTATTTTTTACTTTATGAGCTTTAAAATATATGATCTATTAGTTTATGAACTTAAAAATACATCTACCTACCAGTTTGTTTCTAGAATGGACATGTAGAGTCACTTTGCAACTAGAAACTATTACTTTACCTCAAAATTATCTCCCCCCAAGTGATGGCTCTTACAAAAAGCCTTTTTTTGGAAACTTATCACTTACTGAGGTAAAATTAACAAAGTCGGGAGCGCGACATTGCGTAACACTTAACACATAACACTTACGAGTCTTAATTTTAAGGGAGTGGAAATCTCCATAACACATATAGAGTTTTAACACTTATCGTGGTCTGATTGTATCCCGTACTCGTCCTTCAGCTCCAAACAAACTTCCTACTCAGGATGAACTCAACCAAATGGAAAATTGGCTAGATGAAAAATCAGCTCGGCTAGATGGAAAGTCGAGGAGTGAACCACCAACTTTGAGCATGAGCTCCAGAACACGAGCTCTCACTTCATTCATCGAGATCTTAGAAAAATTGCATGCAAATTGCATACCAAACTATAATAATTGTAACCCACTCTTTCGCTACTCTTTCCATTTTCTACAACTCATAGAATGTAATAATGGTGCAAAAATAAGAGAAATATGAGACTATCTTTATCAAGTGACAATGTAGCAAATCACTAATGTAATTAAGCGTCTTGCACTCCAGAAGGGAAGAAGCAAGGAGTAGAAATAGAGAATGCGGAGCCTTCATTAATGATAAATCATTTCTTACAAGCAAAGAAACTCACTCATCACTTTCTACACTCATTTACAAAGTTTGACTTGACAGAGACGTCAAGCCAAGGGCATACGAGCCGTTGTATACATACTCAAAACCTTAACAAAAGAAATATACCTCTTCAACGGATGGAATGTGGCAGAAGTACATCCCTAACAAACGTAGATTAGAATTATAACTAATCTATGCTAACACTACGCGTTGTCGAGCGGCCCTCAACGCCGCATCTTGAGACAAGGTGTTGGGAGAAGCCTGGGTTGGTGAAATTAGCCCTTGCCCAAAATAGCACAAATTTTGATGCACCATGGTCGGTGGCGCAGCGGTCTCTCATGCCCGAAGTATCGCCCATATGTCCAGCTCGGCGTCTTTCGGCTAGAAATTCTGGAACAGATTCCACGAGGAAGGCAACTTCAAAGTTGGCATAGGTGCATAGGCCGGAATCTGAAGTAGCTTGGTGCCTGGCCTTGATGTGACTTAGGAGAGCGCCACGATTTTGGGGGGTTGGTCGGATGGAGAGAAGGACATGCGGCGTTTTGCAATGTCAAGCACGCAAGCGGTTTTATGCATCCAGTCAAGCCCCAATAGTACTTTGTCACCAGTCGCGACGATGGCATAGACCGTTGCCGCACCGTTGGCACTGTATTGGTGGCGGAGACAAGATCCAACGGCTTGCACGTGCCGTTTGATATGGTGACCTACACGTTTGTTGGTTGAATCTTGAGATTTAGTAATTCAACTAGGGAAATTGGGATTGTTGAATCCAGTGTCGAGAAGACTTTCCAACATCATTGCTGTTAAGGGGCAATTCATAGCATTATGGCCCATAGTACCGCAGATACTACAAGGATAAACCTTGTGCTGGAATGAGGGTCTTGCTTGGCCTTTTTTCCTCGAGGGTGCTTGCCGCCGGGATGAATTGGGAATGAGCGTCGCTAGCTTGGGCTTGAGTACTCACCTTGTTCTCTGCAGGCTTCAAGAACTGGAGGCACAACTTGAGGTGATGAAGCATAAGGTCGTCATGTGCGAAGTGATGGATGCCAGCCTAACGCATGAGGTGGATGAAGTGGACTCGCGTAGTGTGCTGCATGAATTCACCGTCCGAGAGTGTGGCTAGTCGATACGAAGGCGATACCAAAGTCCACAAAGACGATACCAAAGGGGCGCAATAATTCTTGCTCATATTTTTTTTAAAGCAATCACTGTCAACATCATTTCACTTTTGAGGCCAATTAAACTTTTCTGCCAGTTGCATTGAACCATACTCATTATTTTTTCTTTAAGAGTCTTGAAGTTGCAAACTTCAACTTGGCTCAATGATAAGCCTTCTTTCCTCAAACCAACTACCATGTTTGTTTCCTCATCTACCGTGTAACCTCTTGTCATGACGTACTTGTAGGCTCAACTTCAAATCTTCACACAAATGCTAATGCAGCAACTTCACGAGTCTTACAGAAGTATTTAATTTTCCTCACAATCATCAGAAGCTATATTCATGCACTCATCTTCTGCAATGCAATTTCTTAAGTTAGGTTGTAACAATACACCAAAACACTTTGAAGCTGAGTAACATAGTTTCTATTTATGAAGTCTGTCATTTGTGACAGTCATTTGTGACATGCACCATGTGCCAACTTGCGCCAACTTCTGAAATTGATTGCAGCTTTTGTTGGCACATATTAAGGATTGCCAGACTTTCTGGAGGAGACTGAACGTGAGAAATTTCTACCCACGAATTTAAGTGGGTATTGTGAAGCCCGACGAGGACCCTTCAGAACATCGGTTTAAACAGCTTGCCACCTCTTCCGCTGTCTTACTCCATACGTTTGCCATTTTCTTTGAGTAACCAGCCTAGACAAGCACCAAATATTGTCACAAGTTTAGACGTGTTAAGGGCATAGGGTTTAGGGGCACAAGCCTCCTGGGTGATCTCTACATCCATAATGAAAAACGTTACCAATATCTCAACAATATACCTGAGTTTGGATTAAACCCCGCAACATATTCATATAGTCCCGATATCTCTCCTCTTCGAAACGCTCCAGCTCGGCTTTGTTGCGATCCTGCAAATTAAAAGTGCAATTCAACATACCATCAAGAGTAACCGTCGCAAAATTTGTTTTAATATGAAAGACGACTGTTGCTTATAATGCAGTATATACCTTAATCTGATCGTACTGGTTATGAGCAAGTTGACACGCTTCTTCTGTACTCTTCAAAGATTGTTTGAGATCATCTGTTTTACGGATTTGAGACTTGCTGCCTCCAAAAACCTTGCTAGACGCAGCCACCGACTTCTCGATTTGCTTTTTAAGAGTTGCTAAATCTGTGGTGAGAGTTTGCACCGTAAGTAGGGCATTGTTGCGGTCCGAAAATGCGGTATGCAAGGCCTGCATCAATCCTAAATACTCGTGCAATTCATCCTGCCACAATGCCACAATCATTAATACCAAAAAAAAAATGAATAGTGATGAAGACTACCAAAGCTAACGGTAGAAAAGGCCAATGTAATCCAGACAAAGTAATTCCTGTTTTTAAAACAGATGAATACATTCTAGAACAAAAACGGCAACCATCAATAATGCATTTGGCTAACAAAAACAAATACACTATTGACCTTAAACATAGTTCTTCAATTCAAAATCTCTGGGTGTATACCGTATCCTGTCTTTATTGTTCAAACCACGTGCGAAGGGCCATATACAATCCTGAATATCTCGAGTTCATACAACCAAAGATTCGACACATAAAGTTTATAGAAACTTTTGCAGCATCCTCGAACCGATGAAAATACGAAATCAAAACTTTGAATGAAACCACAAAATGAGGTAGAGGTGCAAACCAGATGCTTTACAGACAAAGCATTAGATTCTCGATAAAACCTGCTTGCTTTAACAGCAGCAGTAGCTGACCGCTTAGCATCCGCAGAAAAATCACGCTGACAAGAGGCCATTGTATTTTCTGTTTCAAACTTAGCCAATTTGATAAAGGCTAGGCCTAGGTCTCCCATCACTTCACCAACTTCCTGTTGCCCTTTCACCCACGTCTCGGCCTGCACATTATCCAAGGTTTCATGAGCAAGATGCAAAATGCACTGAAGCAGAGTATGTCATGAGCTACTTCGAAGTCAGAGATAAGTTGCACATACCGTGTCCATCGCACATAATATCAGACATTTGTTCACATTTTACAACAAATTCTCTTATCTAATAAGAGGGAAAAAGAAACGATGTGTACATACAGTGGTGTGATACTGCTTAACATTCTACTTAACCAGAATAAAACTAGTTTAACACCTGTTGGGACGCATAACTCAATTGACGTTCTAGGTTTGTCAGCTTGTCTTTCTTCTCCATGAAATCTTTTTCTTCTTCGATAACAACAGGTTTTCCACTACTCCAGTCATTTGTGACAGATTGCTTCAGCTCCTTTAACATCCGAAGTAGGTCTCGACCTCTAGGAGGTTGTGCAGGCTCATGAGGAATTAAGAGTGAACTACTTTCTCCAAAAAGCTGAAGCGGGAGTTTCACAGCACCATCTAACACTCGGGATGCAATGTCTGTTGCTGGTTGAAGAGGCAATCTTCCCTACATGGGAGAACCGATACAGAACAAAAAACGGGTAAGACACGAACATCTTGATTGCACTCTCCAAACATCGAGAACTACTAATAAATATTAGACTCAAGGAGCGCAAACAGCTGGCTCCATAATGCTACATCACTCTAGAATGAGATTTACTTATAAAATACATGGAGTTGCCTTGCAATGAACATGTTATAAGCCGTAATTTGCTGCACCTGGAAACTACCAACGTGTGAAAATAGAATTCCCCTGATCCAATTTTAATGCTTGTAAAAACTCACCTCAGTACGGAGGAATTTCCGGAGCTCGTCGCTATGACGAAGAACCGGATGAGCAGCGAGTCTGGCCAAGTATTTTTCCAAGGCTGCTCTTCGCTGCTCAATGAACTCCGACTTTTGCATAACTTGACTCTCCACCACATTTTTATCAGGACGAGGAGGGATAAAGTAGCCCCTGTAACTTTCTGTTAGCCTATCAGCCAAAGTGACAACATCGCGAAACCTTCTCCTCACACAGAACTCTGACCCCAAGTAGGATGGAATATTCGTCTGCGTAGTAAAATTGTATGTCACATACGACGACCCTCCTGGGACCAGAGAACTCCCTGGCTCTTGGACTTTTTGGGGGTCAGATACTCTCACTGACAAAATCTTTATAAAAGACGAGGATGAGGAGAATGGATGAAAAGAATGAATGCCCAAGTCATGTGCACTACCACTTGAATCATCGCCCACTTGAGGAGAAAATATCGCATCTGCATATGAAGGTGGCTCAATCATAGAATCTCGGAAACTGCTGCTGCGGCCTGAGTCCTGAAATCCCATCCTGTGTGGACCTTTAAACATGCCTACGGGCTGCTCTAAATTTGCCGCAAGGGGGTGATCTTCATGAACCATTGATCCGCCACCCGACATGGCACTGCGGTAGTCACCAGCAGAAAGATGCGTCTGCGGATTGTCTTCTAAAACCAAACTCTCCATTGCATCCGTGGATGTATAAAATCGGGCATGCTGCGCACCACCCTCTCCAGAACCCATCGTGACAACAGATCCCGTGCTTCCTAGAAATTCAAGTGGTAAGTTCGTAATGCAGACCTATAAAAAAACAACATGCAAGTACGAAATTTACCAATAAATTAATAAGGATTTCAGAACAGCAACCACACCAAGACGATACGGAATCATCAGAATAATAATCTAAATCGCTATTAGAATCAAAACTCATTAAATTCACAATATGGGCTGTGCGAACAACATTACTTGACATGATATTTGACTAACATGACTCCAGCTGCCGCGATAACGGGCAGACCATTCGCTAGATTACCTACGCGCATTACGAGAGCCGAAAAAAATTTGCCAAGATATAAAATTCAGAAAAAGTACTCAAAGAGCAGCAAGATAGCTAGGATATCTTATACCGCCAAGCCTTAGCTATTCCATGAAACAATTGACCTCGGACCACAATTTGCCAGTGTCTCCTAAGTGCCAACTCCCACATAATTAGTTCCTAGAATGCACTATACAACTCAAGTACCCATAAAATTTATAGAATGCACGGCAGCTTATAATCCCCTCACAAATTAAAAGATAAATAAGACAGCCATCAGATTTGCAGTGCTTCCACTTAAACTCTGAAGACAGACTCTCTCAGGTGGTCACAAGTCCTGTCCGATGCACCTAAACAGCTGATCTACCCCTTTACGTTAGACGATAACCTAGGTTCAGCAATTCAGTAAAAAACTCACCTTCCTTCATATCACAGATTCAGAAAAGGTATACTACATTACTTGTAAGCACCTTACTACCGATCCTCCTGTACAGACACTGCTTATTATTCTACTAAAAACGCCGCATTCCCAAAAAACATCATCCGGCATTCATTAGCTCGAAATCAAATTTTGTGAATGCCTAAGAATATCCTAGTCTCCAACTGCTTCTCCATGTGTCAAAAATCTACTAGAAGTTCTCCGGTCCGAATTGGTGAGTGTGTCTTACAATATAAGAGCAATCTATAAACCTACAAACCCCAGGTATGAAGCCTTTCCTGATATGCAAAACTTAAATGCAACATCCTGAAAGAACCGACAGACAAGCACGACGGTTATTACGAAAAACACTGAATCACTTCAATAAAAACAGAAATGTTACCAATCAACCGCCCGGCCTCAAGAACACCACTCCATACGTTACTACAAACCTCGTTGCCCAAATATCGCATTACCAACCAACGGCAAGCCACTGCTGATTGACGCACCATAAGCTCCGACAGCTCTAAACCTCTCAAACTCCCGGAAGCTCACCTCTACCTACCAAAAAAAAATGATTCAAGGCCGACCCTTTGAAAACAATAGATAATATTTCCTTCCACAACCTCGGAGTCCACCAAATAAACTCCTCGTTAAGATTGACCAGAACAAATCGTTACCCTCTCCGAAGAGCCAGCATGCAAACAAACTTCCCCTGCCCACTCCGTCAACTCAGGTACTGAGGGCCTTACCACACGAGAGGGGAGGAAGTTTCACAACTTCCTCCAACATGGCACTAGTGGCACAAAAAATATTCTTTTCCTCCTTACATTGTGGACTTCTAGGCACTAGTGCCTGGTACTTTTCGACGGCAATTATTGTGCCAAGTCATTGCCATGTAGATTCCAAAGCAACATCCAATGCAAATTCCAAAGCTACAAAGTTGCTCCATGTCATTCTTGTCACTCCCCCTACTTCCTCTCATGTGGCAACCACTTGCTAATTTGAACCAATGTGAGTCATCCAACTCACTGCCTTTCCTCTCATGTGGTTTGGCCCTGAGAGGCAAATCCCTTTCTATGCTCACCCATAGGATGCAAGTGACCCTGGATGCTCAATGCAGGCCAATATCTGAAACTAACCCCGAAAAGACGGAGCCTATGACCGTGGCATCAATCTCAATTTCCATTCTACAGTGTGCTCTAACATTTTATCAAGTATGTGTGGAAATTCTTTTATTTTAGTTTGTAGAGATGGGATCACATGATTATTAACAATACAAAAATCACAAGTATTTTTTTGTGAAAATCTGAAACTGTTGTGATTTTTTTTACAAGTGAAGAAAATTCATATCAAACACAAAGTATACTAACAAGTATCAAATATTTCATCAAAGGGGTACATTATAGTGCCAAAACTTCTAGTGTAAATGAAACAAGAATATCAATCAATTGTGGTTATAGGTGAAAGTTCAAATTGCAATATCTTAATTGATTTTATATATTTTTCAAAAATTTCTAAATTTAGGAATGGAAACTAGACTTCATCAGCTTCCATTCAGTAGTTGGAATCAAAACATGAATACTTTATGGAGGGAAGTTTGTCATCATCTAATAAAAATTACACATCCAATGAACTCTCTAAAAATTAATTGGATGAAAAACAATTGTTTACATCAATTATCATCCTCAATATATCATCCGCAAAGTCATTATTTTGCTACTCCGTCCTTTAGAGGTTAATTCTTTAATGCCCAGGTCATGTTTCTCCAAAACAAAGATATGTGTTGATTTTTTTTTAACTAACTTTGATGGACATACAATGCCTACTTTTAGTGTTCAACCTTACAAAATTGAACTCATTCGATGACCTTAACTTTGGAAAAAATTTGCACAACATCCACCGATTGATGGAATAGATTATAGTGTTTAAAGTTACACTATATTGGTAATAAAAATTGTGGCCTTTGGAGGGTATACTACTTCATCCACCAATAGATTTTCGCAAGAATTTTTGTACTTTGGATAGAAGAGGTTCACATGTGCACTAGGTTGATAGCTTTGCATTGCATATCATACAAGAAAAAAACATTTATACATGAATATCGATGATTTTTTTACTTTTGTCTACTTGATTGTATACAAAAATGTTCCAAACATATACAATTCAAAATGGGAGTTTTGTATGCGATGAGAGAAATCAACTATCACAAAACAATGAAGAATCTTTGAAAGACAAATTATAATCAAAATTAAAGACCAGATTATTTTGCATGTATATGAAATACAACATAGTATGCCACATGGTATTCATTGTAATTTAGTATGTTTGATGTGTTTTGTGTTGTATTCATAGCTTTTTCATGAGTTCTTGTAACTCCAAATGATGACCTAAATTTTGCAAAGAGTTAATGTAATGTGTGCACAAATTTGAACTTCAAATTTCACAACCTAATTTCTCATGGATTTTATTAAAAAAAAATTCAACGCTTCTAGAGTCCCATTTTGAGTCTTGTGGGCATTGAAGGATTGGGAAGCAATGTCATTGTTCTATCATGAATTGGGCACCATTGCCATTACTAAATGCTAGAGCTTCATGGATGTTTGAATCTTCGTTAAAGAATGGGAGTGGTTTTTGTAACCACTATTTAATGGTCTTATCATAGTAAGGATAATCGTAAAGTAAGGCTAGAAGAGGATATTTTAACATGTTAATGCTCCGTTTATAATGGAAATACTTTCTTCAAAACTTTATTTTAATATTTTTAAATGTAAAATATTGAAATGACTCTAATATGTAAAGTTGCAGTAAAATAAATAGCCATTAGAATATGAATGAATAAATATATAATTTATGAGAAATCAATCATAGAAGATTTCATCCATATTTCAATATGTGCATGCTTGGATGTTAAAGGGTCAAATTTTTCAAATACTTAATGATGACACCAACTTGTTATTATATACAATATAAAAGAGATATCTAATAGATTGAAAGACCACTTCTTTTTGCACTATTGGAAATTTAACCCCTAAAGGACCACGATCATTTTCGCTCTAAAACCAGTTGAAAACTGCCACTGCCAAAAAGAGACATGAAAATCACATTTTAAAGTGAATTTTGGATTTTCAACCGTAAGATCTTAAAACAGACTTCTATATAAGCATGCCACTAAATTTTGGTTGCAATCCACCGCACGGATTGATAGATTTTAGTGTTTAAAGTCAAAAGAATGGTTCATTTTCTTCCCTGCGTTGAGTAGATCAGCAGACTTTGACTTCATTTTTTATCAAATTTTTGCATTGTAAAAGGTCTAAATCTTTAACCATTGTCTTAAGCATAATTTTATTTCCTAGTCCACCAATTTTTAGAGGTGAAAAAGGGGTGTAGCATATTCAAAACAAGTGTGCAAGGAGTGGAGGTCCAGAAATTGCCATTTCATGTTTTATTATTTTGTGAACTACGTATGTATTTGAATGATAATCCAAACAGTCAATAAGAATGTTTTCACCACATATTGCTGTTGAAAAAATAAAAAGTGAAAAATATGAAGATCTCTAGGTTTTATGTAGAAAAGATGAATTTTTTACCCCCCGTTGCCCGACAATGTGTGAAAATGTTTGACTTGGAATAAAATGCCTTTTTACACTAAAGACAAGATTTTTTTTGAAAATTTCCAAAGAAGGAAATATTATTTATATGTGTGAAAAATCTCAATGTCAATAGAAACTTTTGTCAAAAAATTTGGAGGTGCCCGGAGTCCCCATTTTTTACTATGAGTGGTACTAACGTTCAAACCAGAAATCCAAAATATAAAATAAAAATATCTCCACAAAGCTCTTATCAGAGGCTATCTTGTATAAAATTTTCAATTAAAAAGGATTTTTTTTCAAATTGTAGGTACATGCCCAAAATCAAATTTGACCCCGGGGGGACGTTTGGTCCTTTAGGGGTTAAAGGACTATCTTCTACCAAATCAAATGGTGGTGCAAGATGGGTTGATTTTAGAAAGATTCAAAGGGGATCTATAAAGTTCAAAATTATACTTGGTTGAAAAAATCCATTTTTAGCCCTACTTTATCCATCTTATATATATCAAATACATTAGAAATGTGGAAGCAATCATAGTTTCATTACTTACTATATCAACAAAAGTCTTTTGAACGTATAATAAAAGTGCTTTATTTGCACTAACACTTATTGGCATTGGTTTTTGAAAGCTATAATTTGTTACTGAGTTCTAATTGTGGAATAAGGTGGAAGTTCAAAGAGTGTATGGGTGTTGAAATTAAGCCAATTGTAAGTAAAGTAGATCAAAAGGTGTTATCAAAGGATGTATAATTGAATGTGTATAAGTTGTGCATCCAAAAATTCATTGCTTGTATACATAAAGTTTTTTTGCACTCCAAAGTTTAAAGTGGTTGTGAGAAATTTCAATTGATCCACCAAGGTTTCTGAAAGGCTTGTAAATCAATATAGGATACTTTATTAAATGCATAAGAGAAGGAATTCCTATCTTTCAATTTTAGCTATTTAAGACATCCTTTCACCACTTGCAATGATTTGGTATGAATACTTTGTGATAGTGATGATTGTAGTAATTAGTACAATTAGCATCAACATGGAAGGCCTCATATTTGTAATAAACATGTTGTTGGTAAGGTGTAAGGTCTTAAATAATCCAAACTATGGTACACTTGCAATAATGGTTAATATCAAGGATGCAAGAATACAAAACAAGAATTTGAACTAGAAGATGGTTTTTAGGTAGAATCTAATGAGAAGTTGAAGAAGTTGAATGAATAAAATAGATACGCAAAAAAGTTTTGAAAATTTGAGGTAGAGTTTGGAGAGATGCATTGCTAAGATTGAAAAACCTTCGACCTTGGTTCATATATATATGCCTTTTCAAAAAGCTTCCACAAACTTCGAAGCTTTTGAAGCAACTTTTGCAAATTTAGATAGCTTCTCAAGTTACTTCAACAAAATTAAGAACTTCTCATGTGGCTTCCATCTAGAATGTTTTGAATTATTTTATGAATCTTCTATAAGGTTTTAAGGACTTCCAAAGGATTCCTTTAAAAGGCGTATGTAGAGGATTCTTTCAAAGGGCACATCTAAAGAACATGGTGATTCTTCCAAAAGGCTTTGTCATCTAAAAATGTGTCATAAATTTGTTTGTTTAGGAACCAACGCATGTTTTGAATACACAAGACAAATTGTTTTTTTATATAGAGATGGAACATATACAAGTATATAAATATACCATTTATATAATATGTGATATATAATATAATTTTCTACAAATAGTAACAATACTATATATATTACATACTAAAATATTATTTATATATATCACAAACTAAAAAAATACTATATAATGTACATAAAAATATAGTATATATGCTATTTATGATATGATCAAAAATACCATATCTACCTATGTAATAGGCGCGACAATCTACCGCTCCCAGTCACGTGACCTTTGGAATTGCCATTTGAATCAAATCTACCTTTTGAATTGAATATGAACTTTGAAAGAATCCTCCATATGTGCCCTTTGGAGGAATCCTTTATAGTGCCCTTTGGAGGAATCCTTTATAGTGCCTTTTGGAGGTATCCTTTATAGTGCCCTTTGGAGGAATCCTTTATAGTGCCCTTTGGAGGAATCCTTTATAGTGCCCTTTGGAGGAATCCTTTATAGTGCCCTTTGGAGGAATCCTTTATAGTGTTCTCTAGAGGAATCCTTTATAGTGCCCTTTGGAGGAATCCTTTATAGTGCCCTTTGGAGGAATCCTTTATAGTGCCCTTTGGAGGAATCTTTTATAGTGCCCTTTGGAGGAATCCTTTATAGTGCCCTTTGGAGGAATCCTTTATAGTGTCCTTTGAAGGAATCCTTTGTAGTGCCCTTTGGAGGAATCCTTTATAGTGTCCTTTGGAGGAATCCTTTTATAGTGCCCTTTGAAGGAATCCTTTATAGTGCCCTTTAGAAGAATCCTTTGTAGTGCCTTTTGGAGGAATCCTTAATAGTGCCCTTTTATTCAAATTTAGCTTATTGAGTTTTAAAATTGTATTATATATCAAAAATAGAAAAGTAAAACCATAATTTCCAACATATTGAAACTACACAATATACTACCTTAGGTATATAAAATAAATGATAGTTATCTAAAGACAATAACACATATATGAAATAAATAATGGGTATTTAAAGTGAATAGTAGGTATATATAGTACATAATGCATATATAATGGATAAATTTTATTTTTGCATTTACATATGTTTATTTAACTTAGGATTGCGTTGGTCAGTTGATGACAACGGGGAATGTACTTGATTCGATTTAGATTCGATTTGAGCTCATAGGTTGTAAAATACAAAATATACAAACATAAATTTAACACACCACCCTCTGCTCGTCCCGTTGGGACGACGAGTAGAAACCCTAGTAGTAAATATATATAGTATAATTGATATATAATTATATGCTATGAATAATATATGAATTGTTTTTAGTATAATTTCTCTATATTACATATTTCTATTAATAAATGAAAATAATTTGTCATTGAGATGTTTGGAACATCCGCCAATTCCGAAATAAAGAGATTTCATTAAATTGCCAATTCTTGGCACTATTTTGGATGACAAAGTCTTTTGGAAGAATTAATATGTTCTTAGATGTTACCTTTCAAAGAATCCTCCATATGAGCCCTTTGGAGGAATCTTTTTAATGTGCCCTTTGGAGAAATCATTTTAATCTCTTATTATAATAGAATTCAGGATGAACAATGCGTCGGATGGATGAACGAGCCGGATGAAAAATACGTCAAACGGATGAACGCGACGTTGGAAAAATGAGCTTGGATGAAAATCGAGACGCAGTTAGGGTTTGATCAAGACAGACCTGTCGCACCAAGACGAACCTGTCGGACGCGGATCCGATCAATGTGGTGTTCGTGGACATCGGGCACGCGAGCATGCAGGTTTGCATCGCGGCGTTCAAGAAGGGTCAGCTGAAGATTCTGGGGCACGCGTTCGAGCGGAGCCTAGGCGGGCGCAACTTCGACGAGGTGCTGTTCGAGCACTTCGCGGTGAAGTTCTGTGAGGAGTACAAGATCGACGTGAAGTCGAACACGCGGGCGAGCCTTCGACTGCGGACCGCATGCGAGAAGGCAAAGAAGATCTAAGCGCTAACCCGATCGCGCCGCTGAATGTGGAGTGCCTGATGGACGAGAAGGGCGTGAGAGGGCAAATCAGGCGGGATGAGTTCGAGGCCTGGCGGGGGTGGAGCTGACAAAGGCGGTGGAGAAGGAGTACGAGATGGCTCTACAAGACCGGGTGGTGGAGGAGACGAAGGAGAGCAAGAATGTGGTGGAGGCGTACGTGTACAGCATGCGGAACAAGTTGTACGAGAAGCAGCAGGAGTATGTGACGGAGTCGGAGCGGGAGGAGATGATAGCGCGACTGCAGGAGACTAAAAGACGAGCTGAAAAACATCCAAGTCCGGTCGCAGTTAGGGTTTGACAACGAGTACATCGCCGGCGCAGATCTGCGCCAATGCTTGCGCAGCGTCATCATCCGGGGTTCACATCTCTAAAGTCCTGGAGCGTGCGACTTCGCCAAGGGGCTCGAGTATCTCCACGAGCATGCGTTTCCTGAGGTCAAATTAGGAGACGAGGAGCAGTCTCTGCTGCAAAAAGCAGTAGATGATGACCAGATGGAACTCCAAGCTTTGCTTGACAGCTGGATTGTAAAACATCCTTGCAGTGCCAAAGAATGTGGTAGGCCTTTGAGCGAGGATCAGGCCAACAATTCTGGCATATGTCTTGCTGACCAGATTTCGGCGAGAGTATCAAACAGTGAAGGTGATGTTGGAGATGACCATTCAACTGTTTTGTAGAAAACATCGGAAGACGCTTTGAAAGATGGTACAGTGATTGGGGCTGGTGCGAGACAATGTGGTTGGGAGACAAATTCGCGAAGAAATCATTTGACAGGGTTTCTACAGAATTCGAGAATGAAGCCAACGCTCTAGCAAAACTCAATCACTCGCATATTGTGAAGGTGTCAGCCTATGGTGAGAGCTCTCAAACGTGTTTCTTTCTTATGGATATCATGCATGGTAATTTACGGAAGTATATGAAGGAGAGAATGGAGCAACTGTGGGTCGAGCAGCCTTTTTCGTTGTCGGCGGCAATTGACCTCATGCTGCAGATTTCATGAGTTATTGAGTTCATGAGTAACATGAACTCCAAGGAGATGGTCCATCGTGATCTGAAGCCATTGAATATCCTGGTCAAACCTGTGTGGGGTACTCGTGTCCTCCGGACACAACATTTTGTTGTGTTGAATCCCCACCTCCCCGTCCCTTAGCCCTTTCCCTCCAATCCATGGTCCCCCCGTCCCCCGTCCCCTGTCCCCTATCCCCATCCCCGCCCCGTCTTTTTTTTTTGGTGGTTTTTCTTGTCATGCTGACTTGACAATATTTGTTTTTTCCAACCTGACCGAGGTTAGGAATGACTAATCTCCTAAGTTTGAGATTAGGGTTTCAGGGGGTTGAGTTGTGTTGAGTCCCCACTTCCCCGTCCCCTAGCCCTTTCCCTCCAAGCCATCGTCCCCCTGTCCCCCGTCCCTGTCCCCCGTCCCCCGTCCCCGTTCTAAAACCTAATCGTCGTCCTTGTACTTGCGCCAGTCGAGTATTGAAATGACCTCTAAACCTGGGCAGTTTCCAGGCAGCTCTGGCTGCAATGGATTCTGCGGGTTTGTGAGCAGACCATAAATCTCTCGCATTTGGAACTTGTCATCTTGAAACGGCATCTTTCTCGTCAGAATCTCAGAACAAACGATCCCAAAGTTGTGTACGTTGCCCTGCCACGGATAAGCTTTATCTGTCAATGGTATTGCCATCCTAAACATCTCAGGCGCCCTCCACAGGCTCGTTCCTAGATTATTTGGCGTTGAGTGCAAGTGAGAAGTGATGAAATGCTTGATTTCGCCAAGCCAAAATCAGCCAACTTTGAAGTCACGAAGAATGCTTTACGAAGCTCAACATCATCTACGGATTTGACCAGGATATTCAATGGCTTCAGATCACGAT